>RDRW01000098.1:0-305000 GCA_007896445.1 Puccinia hordei
TAATAAACGGTTTGATGTCCGTACCCTTGAACTTGAAAGCCAGAAAGTTGTTGTAGACTCGGGACTGATTGGCGACTTCTTTTGATTCAAGTTTAATCCACATGGCTCTGGGGTTGTTCTTGGTGACATCCGTCTTGAACTTCAGGTAGTTTGCCAGCCCATGTACTGCTGAAGTACTCCACAGGTCTTCTTTTTTTTGGTCTCAAAAGCTTTGGCTAGAGTCGCATCAGTAGGTGCTATTTTGGTGGTCGTGATAAATGAGATGAGATTTTGTTGCTTTAAATAAGCCTTGATTTGATTTTTCCACATCACCCAGTTGAGGTTGGTGAGTGTTGGTAGATTTGGGATTGATTGATTGTTCATGATGAGATTCATGTAGCTAAGCGCAGTTTAATACACTTCTGGGCTCATAACCTATGAAACAAAAGATCTTTGGTTTTCCAACCACAGGCGTTAGATAAAACCAAGTTGACTAACAACCTGAGAGCTAAGTGGGAACCTGATGTCAACACAAAAGGTGATTGGGGCGGATGAGTGAGACAAAGAAAGAAACCAAGAGAATCGGATCATTTCATTTCTAACCTTTGGTTTTCCAACCACGGGCGTTAGATACAACCAAGTTGACTAACAACCTGAGAGCTAAGTGCAAACCTGATGTCAACACGAAAGGAGATTGGGGCGGATGAGTGAGACAAAGAAAGAAACCCAGAATAATTTCATTTCTAACCTTTGGTTTTCCAACCACGGGCATTAGATACAACCAAGTTGACTAACAACCTGAGAGCTAAGTGCGAACCTGAGAGAAAAAAAAGGAGAAATAAATGGAGGAACAGGAGATGGAAGGGAATGGGATATGAACAGACCTGATGTTGACACGAAAGGAGATTGGGGCGGATGAGTGAGACAAAGAAAGAAACCAAGAGAATCGGATGAAGAAAAAGAAAAAACACGCGTGGGGAATAACATGTGAACTATATACATCCGATGAACTAAAATAGGTTTCAACCTATGATCCTCTCACTACTCCGCACTCAACCATGTGCCGCAGCAGGGAGAAAAAGAACATCCCCGGACTGGAAGTTCAACACATCCGACTGCCAGCATCTCAGTGATAAGTAAATCCATCTCTGTCTGATTTATCTTGCGAGTATCTTCCACTGCCAAGAAGGTAGTTGATTTGGTGCGTATTTCACCCAGACACTGAAGCTCAAGCATCTTGCATATAGTATGTGCGAGATCCTTGAAATGCTTGGCGGCCTTGACCGACATTGTTGCACTTAACTGCTGCCTCGCCCTGACCCTCAACAGCGACTTGAAAGCCCTCTGCAAAGCAGTCAGACCGCTTCTGAATGATCTAAGGTTTCCGAATTCACAAGCACCCTTGGCCAACTTGACTTTGCTAGATTTGTTTTCAGCATGGCATTTGTATGTCCTCTTGAAGTCAATTGGTTCCTTTGATTTGGTAAGTTGAGGGTGTGCTGTTAAGAATTCAATCTCATCATCTGAATCCAAGCGGGAACGTTTGTCAACATGTGAGTAAGGCAAAATTGGTCGCCCGTATTGCTTGCCTAGTTGCGGGTGTGCAGCAGTGATGATCTCTATGTCGTCATCCAAATGCTCCCGAGAGCGTTTTTCTGGATGTGTGCTGGCTACATGTCATACGGTGGTATATGACACTACAAATTTCCAATATGAACTGGTCATTCAGCCAGTTTCATAGCCTTTTGGTTAAGGAGCGTAGTTCAGTTTGATTGGAAATGCTGAGTCATGACACTACAACATGCAGCTGGGGTGAACGGGGCCGTCCCAAATGATGGTTGATACATTCAATTTCAAGGTTTGACTCAAATGAGTCCAGTTGCGGGGTAGTTGACCCACCTACAAGGTAATCACGAGTCATGATGGCTGGCCTGATGACTACACGTTCAACAATCAGGCGCTTTGAATACCGCGCCAGATAGAACATGTGCTTGCATGCACTGCCATGTCTTTCAAAGGAGCAGCAGCTGCAGTTGGTGACCCTGCCTTTGAGGCCACCTCTAGGATCATCAAAGGCAACCCGGTAAGTTATGGTTGTAGGGTTTGTAAAGGAGCTGATTAAATACTATAAGTCAAAACATGTAGTCATCAGTTGTTTAATAGCCATCAAAAAGGAAGTGAATGACCACTCACATGACCAGGGAACACGTGAATCTGCACTCCTAGGATGTGTAATGCCTCATCAGTGTACCCATCTGGAAGCCGCTTGGATACCCTTGGAAAAATTACTCCATTGTTGTTCCTGGTGTCCCTCCTCAACTTGGGCATGCTTGTTGAGGAGTGTTAGCTCCACCTGGTCAACAGTATATGTATTACCTCATCTATCCGCCGTTTTTCGGGAGGGGGTATATACCTAGACTTGAGCACCCGGTGCCAAGCTTTGGTGTATTTGTTGGTGTTGATTCCCTGGTAGGCATGGTTCTAGTTTGAATAATTGTTTTTGTCAGGATTATAGCCTACATTGGCATTATATGTAGTTTATGTTGATTTTAAATACCCAAAAGAATGCTGCCCAATGGACCAAGTGTTTGCCCCACTGACCAGTGACATAAGTCACAAATTCTGGCTTGATGTGTTTCCACTTGGCCACAAACTTGATCAGTGGCACTGACAGATCCGAGTGTGCATAGAGAATTTTTGTGAATTCTGCTGTTGCTTTGGCTGCAAGGTTGTGCAAGTAATTTCTTGCCTGTCCTTTAAAAGCCTTCAGGACATGGAACCAGCACCAGAGGTGCCTTGGTGCCAATTCTTGCAGGTCCTGATACACATGTAGTATTGCCTGTTGGATAGCAAGAGCACAGTCGCTCATGATAGTCTGTGGGACAAGACCGGTGGAGTTGCGCAGCCATCTGAGAAGCCATTCTACTGGGTCACTAACCTTTTCAGAGGATGGAAGCATGTTAGTGAACCGGTAGAATGGCTTGGAGGAGGATGTTGTAACTCACATTGCGGCTGAGCTGGTGAAAGCCCAACATACCGGCAGGCCTTTCCCCACAACGGCATTGCAGACAAGAATGGTGTAAAGACTAATTTTTTTTCCGCCCAAGAGGAAAAAAATTGACACTGTCTTATGTGTACTGTCAATGAGGATGACACTTGGGCTGTATGTCATAATCATCTCCCTCTGCCATGGAGATTGGAGCACCATGAGGAAATCACCCGAGTTGATGAGATGTGGTGTGTATGTAAACCATCCTTGACTGTTCAGGTGTGTGGTCCACATCTTGAGTAATGTGAAGATGTTAGGATCTCTCCGGGCCAATACTTTGGTGTCAGTACCAATCAAATACCGGAAATAGTTGTACTTTATTTTTTGACCTTCAGGCTTGATCCTGTGCCGGTCGTCCTACACAACATAATCAAATGAATTAGCAACTCTTATTGCAGCTAGTTTTGAGGCATACAAAAACAAGAGTGTAGCTTACAGGAAAAATACTTGGTGCATTAAGAAGCCGATGGATGTCCTTCTACTTGAATCCAGCAAGTACCTTGTCTGTAAGCCACCTTTCAACAACAATAGGGGAGCGGCACATCCGCATGTCTTTGACTGAATACGGATGATGGTTGTGCTTCCAGAACCACTCAACGCGTAAGGTATCTGTAGCTGCATGGTGCATAATCCAGAATCTGGCCTGGCAGTTGCACTTGATTGAGATTTTGTTGTGTTTCCAAGAGTTGATAAGGGCATGATGGACACCTTGGCAAGGGAAACTGTAGTCCAACCAGACGTGATATTCAGCTGGACGTCCATTTCGCTTGCTGGATCCAATGGGATGTATGGTATTTTGACAGACCCTTTGTGAGTTCCATCTTACTGTAGCTTGCATGGCATTAACAAAGGTTAGAGCATCTTTTTGAGAGTTCCCAGGAATGGTGAAGCAATGGGGGTTTGAGGAGAAAGTTGGAGGTAATCTGTTGAGTTGCCGGACCATTCTCAAGTTATTTAAGGGTAGCCGAGACCCTGGGGATACTGGAAGTTCTTCGGTGAAAGGAAGTGGTAAAAATGAGAAGATATTTTCAACAAAGGGGTACTGGTTGGAGTGAGTTGGCGGGGGTCCAATCTCAGTTATTATTTCTTCAACACTAGGCAAAGGAGCATTATCCATGTTTAATTAAAGTGAGATGGACTCTGGTCCAAGAAGAATTGGAGGGAGTTTTTGGTTGGGAAATAAACTATAGATATAGAGCTCAGTCAAAATGGAAGATTTGACAGTTGGTAATTGAGTTATTAAAAGGGTAAGTGGAAGATGGCTCCGGGCCTTTAGGACTGCAAGGGAAAATGGGATGAGTGGTTACTAAAATGTAGAGTAACTGTTAATTTTATAGCTGTGACGGTGCCAACAGCCTCCTCTCGTGTTAACCTCACTTGTCAAGTTGTGATGACTCTATACAGTCTCACACACTGACCATTTTTGCGTGCAATGGTCAGCACTCATGAGTTCTGGTGGTGACTATCTGCTTTGGGATGCTCACCCTCACCATGGTGAATCTCTTACTAATTCCCCCAAATGGGAAAGAGCATAACTCCTGGTTACCCAGGTGGATCAACCCAGTTGGGAGTTATTGAGGATTTTTTCAAGGGGTGCGAGAATGAGATGGAAACTCCCCCAATGGGAAATATATTTCTGTGGGCATCACTATTTATAGGCAGAATCTGTGCACATAGTTGGGATGGTGAGAAACCAAAACACAGAAATAGTGTGAGAAACATGTGACATAAATGACACATGAAAAGATGTGTCATAACAGTCCCAACCACAATCCAGTCATGTTTGCAACCGTGTAGCATGTCATGTCACAAAGATTATATCAAATAGCTATTTCCTCTTTGTCAATTGTCCCCGCTCTTCATAAAATTCATTCTGTTTTCATTTTACCATTCTTAACCTCAGAATTTTAAAATCTACATCTTTTATCCAAAAAAACATAAGGATTGAAAATCCCCCTGCCCTTGCTTTACACCAAGTGCTTCAAAATTCTTTACACTTACCTGAGAGGATTTCAAATTGACTTGTCATCTGCATACTGGTTAGCTCCATTCATATGTACTCATGTGGGTGCAAGTCTTTCCATCACTCTACTGAAAGCTCTGAGAAATGTGGTCAAACCAAAAAGCAAAGTTGAAAAAGGGAGTGAAAACTTACTGTCTCTGTGAAATATAGACCCTGCGGGGCTAGCACTAAGAGGCTTTGTCCAGCTCGACTGGGATGGGTTTCCTGCACAAGGCAAATGGAGTTGCATTTTCAAAAGGTGTACTGGTTAAGCAATCTCAACAACACGCAAACAAAACCCGTGTGTAGACCCAGCATAACAAGCAAATGAGAATATCCGCCTTTCAATTTTTGATTCCAAGCATTGACTTATGTATCTCAAACAGAATATTTTTGCTTTTAACATCATTGTTTGATGTGAAAACGAAGATACCCAAGCCAGTGTCAAGAAGAATTTTGTTTATGAAGATTCCTTGGGTAAAGCTAAAGGCAAGAGAAAGCATAGTAAAGAGAGATAAAAATGAGTGAGGTATTAAGGAGAGGATGAATGAAAGGAGACGAACGTTTGTTGGCGGGAAAGCAGAGGACCTCTTTGATTGAGTTACTATCGGTCAAAAGCATCACCAATCGATCAATTCCTAATCCCCATCCCCCGGTCGGGGGGAGCCCATGTTCCAAAGCATCAATCTGTCATAAACATTTCAAGAAAAGTACAGTCAATAATTGTTCAGGTTTTTTATGGTAGAGAAAGAGAAAATAGAGTAAGCGACGGTATGGTGAGAAGGTACTGACGAAGGTTTCATCGATGCCTTGAGCTTCGTCATCTCCAGCAGCTTTTTGTCGAGTCTGTTCCTCAAAACGTTCTCGTTGATCAAACGGATCATTCAATTCCGTGTCTACACGCAACCCGATCCAAAAAACATATGAAAAACATCAAATCAATATCTGTGCCGGAGAGACCAAAAAAGAGCGTAACTGTGGAATAATTGGCTCTGGGGGGGGGGGGGAGTGAAATGTCTTGAAGGGTCCAAAAGCCAGGAATAGCTGCAATACATGATTGGCTACTGTGCTACAGATGACGAACCACGGTTCGTGGGCCACCTGAATCTGTGTATATCAGATGACGCAACATAGAGAGGGAGGTGGACCTACAAGCATTGCAGATCTCTTTAGTGGCGACGAAAGCCTCAAATCGTTCGCAAAGCCCAGGCTTAGAACGGTCACGCTTGGCCAAGGGAGACATGAACTGGGGATGACCGACGATAAAACTGGGAGAGATGCATTGGTTCTCGATGTATTCGCCTACCAGTTTGTCCAACAATCTTGAGTTGGTTCGTGGGGCTGGACAGTCCACATTGTGCTGAAGAAGACAGAGGTTGGAAAATAAATAAAACTGTATTCTTAATGGAAAATGCTTGCGTCAAAAAGGAAATGACAAATGGCTTACCTTGACACACAGATCGTCCAAGAATTTAGTGATCAACTCCTTATCTTCGAAGTCTTTACCAGTAGGGAATTTGACCTTCAACTGTTTCTCGAGTTCCTCGATCATATTGAACCTTTTCCATGGAGGAGAAAAATCCAACTCATAGACCTTCTCGCTATTCGGTCCTTCCGGATGGTATTTGATTTTGTATGAACCTTTTAATTTGTGTACCAATCCTGAGAGCATCGATTCCGTTAATTCCATGAGATCATACATGTCTGCGTAAGCCATGTAAAATTCACAGATTGAAAATTCCGGGTTCTATAAGCAATCATAACATCAAAAATCCTTGTCGAATCAATACCCCTATGCAAACAGGCATACGCGGCAAAGAAAGAGATGAAGAAATCACAGACGTGTGTCAGATCGATCGATTCGTTTCTAAAAACTCTTCCGATCTCGTACACCCGATCCAGTCCTCCAACAACGAGCTCTTTTAAATAGAGTTCAGGGGCGATCCGCAAGAACAGGTCTAAACCTAGGGAGTTATGGTGAGTGATAAAAGGTTTGGCAGTGGCACCACCAGCGATCATGTTCATCATCGGGGTCTCAACCTAAGATAGACCGAGAAGCCAAGAATGGAAAATTTAGAATATGGACAGACAGGTTGAGAGAAAAAGAATCAAAACAAACTTCTAAGAATCCAAGGTCGTCCAGGAATCGTCGGACATGGTTGATCACCCGAGCCCTGGTGATAAAGACGTCTCTGACTTCCTTGTTCATGATGAGATCGAGGTACCGTTTACGATGTCTCTGTTCCTGGTCCTTGAAACCAAACTTGCTCTCTGTGGTTCCGGCCTCGGTTGTGATTGCTGTTTCGGCACGAGGCAGTTGATGGAGATTTGGCGAGAGTAGGATCATGCTCCTGGGTGAGATCGATAGTTCCCCTTTCTTGGTTCGTGAGGGAAACCCAGTGACCCCGATGATGTCTCCTCGTCGGAAGATGTCGTGAGTCGCTTCAAAGTTGTCAGGTACTTTAGAATCACTGTCAAGGAGTAAGGGAAACGTGATAAGAAATATCAGATTACTAGGTGATCTATATAAATAAGTGAACAAACTGAGATTTGCATACTTGGAAGAAGCCATGATTTGGATCTTTTCTCCTTCCCCATGTAAATCATAGAACCTCAGCTTAGAACCGGCCTGTCTCATATTGTGGATTCGACCAGCAAGACTGATTTGGTCCTGGTGCTCCATTCGATCTCCAGGATTGGGGACTTGGTCGGTGTAGGTCTTGATGAAATTTGGGATTGAGATGGACACATGAAATTTGTGAGGATAGGGAGATGGGAGGGACGGATCTGAGCTTGGTGCTGATGAGAAGGGTGGGTTGGCTTCTCTCAGCGCCTGGATGGCACGACATCGTAATTCGTAATATTGCTAAAAAAAACAAATCAATCCAATCCCAAAGTCAGTTTTCATCGAGTCAGCGAGAAAAAAGGGAGTTTCACGCACGTTAGGTGAGAGCTCTTCTTCTGAGCTTGCTAGGCCTGGGTTAGCTTCTTTTTTAGCCGCAGTTGGCGGGGTCACTTTGGGCTAAATTCAGCGTTGTTCACGGTCGCATGTGAAGTGGGGGGGGGGCAAGAACGATTTAGGTACAAGTGTACTCTTGAAAACAGGGAGCCCAGTGGATCACACCTTCTCTGCAGCTTTCTTAGCCTCTTTCTCCCTCAACTTGGCTCTCCTCTTCAATTCGCTCTTGCTGACCATCTCTCCGGAGGGTTCGTCGAGGTAGAGGCCTTGCTCGTTAGGCTGCAGTTTCTCTGCCATCTTAAATCGAGGGTGTGGTGGTGGCTTGGAATGAACGGGACGATGAACGTGGATGGTGAGCTGGTTTCTGTTGGCTTGGTAGTTAGTTCTTCTCTGAAATAGTAGTCCGATGGTTGTCCTGAGCATTCACCGCATGGGCAGAGTGTGTGGGTCTGAGTTTGTCGACCCGGGGGTGAGATTGTGGGATTCCCAACTTAACCCAAGTCCCTCGCTTTGGAGGGCCCTGGTGAAGCTTGGGCTGGCGCAAAGCGCCCCTCGCGCGAAGCGCGAGCCTCCAAAGGATCGAGGGACTTGTGACTAATGTCAGATTTTGGGCTGGAAGCTGGGAACCTTTTTGCAGGGAAAGGTTTTCCCTCATGTTTCTCCTATAAGATAAATAATAAAAGTAAGAACTCCGCGACTATCCAGCTCGAGTGCCAAATGAGATGAGGAAACTCTGATGGGTAGCCGCAGTTACAAATCATATACTCTATGATTTGTTACACGCTTGTGATATGTGTAATGATTTGAAATGTGTGATTTGAAGTATGGTTTAATGAAAGTTATGTAATGTTGTATAATCCCATAACTCTACATCCCCCACCTTCCCAGATGCAATTTGACCTGCCAAATAGACGGGCCAAAAGGCCAGATTTTTCTCATCATTTCTGTAATGAACAGGTGGCCCAAGGTTGAGGACTCGACCCTCAAGAAAATAATGAAATTCTCATTTTTCCATGGGTTTCACAAAGGTCCTCAGGATTATTCCCAATTTTTCTTTCATCTTCTTCAATACTCCCTTACCATGCACCCCTGTCGATACCATACTGCCTACTACATCTAACTTAACTAAGTCCCTCTGTATTCGGAGTGGCATGCCGTCCCACAGGACCCTCCGAAGGAGGGACTTATGGGCTATGTCGCCCCCGTGGCCTGTGAGGATTAGGCGTTAGATGAGGCGGGTCATACAGAATGACCCCCAAAACCCCAAAATTGCGGACAATGACAAGGGGCCAGCTGGGTGAAAACCCAAGGCTCCATGAACACCATGAAGGTCATGGCGAGCTTCTCTGATATCTGCCCTTTCTTTTGGGGCAACATCTGTGTTGTTGAGCCAGCAAGGGTACCTCCAGAGCGCTTCAAAAAAAAAGCCACCTTTTTGTAATCCTCACACGCGAGCTGTGTGACTTAGGTCATAAGTCCCTCCTTCGGAGGGTCCCTGTGGGACGGCATGCCACCTCCGAATACAGAGGGACTTAGTTAAGTTAGCTACTACATAGGCAATGTTAAGTCCGCCTAAAGCCTATGTAGTAGGCATTAACATGCTTCAGCAAGTCTCGCGCGGGGGTGCTACACTCTCCCCAGATTTACATATACTTTTCAAATCTTGACCATTCTAGTATGCTACAATTGAATCAACCCTTTATTAGACTATATGTTGAATGGCCAAAGGGCTCAACGACAAAGTCCCAGGGTTTTTTCCACCAGGCAAACCTCAAAAATACCACCAAAAAATACAAACGATGACTCGACCAATCCGAAGAACCAACAATAGGATCAATACCTCTATCTCAACTGGATCAACACCAAGGGTTCGAAAACGTCGTAGGCCAACCGGGCAGGACATTGCAGAGCAAGCCCGTTTTGACGAATCCATTCGTTCAGGTCAACGCGCTGGTATCATTCCGGTATCCCTTCAACATTCACATTTGGCTCATCCAACAATTCCATCTCTGCTTGAAACAAACAATAATGGCGACTGGGAGGATATTAATGAAAATTACGAGCATGAAAATCACACCCCCCAAGAAGACAGTCAACAACGTGAACAAAGAGACCCAATGCTGCAAGAACATGCCGCCTATCATTGCCTCCGTTGTCATTCGGAACGAAGAGAGAAAATTAGTGTTCAGTGGTCAAGTCTGGAAGCTCAAGCTACATCTACTTTCCTGCTGCAACAAGAAGCCACACTCAACTTTACATCTAATCCAATCGACGAGTTTACAGCCCCCTCTGGAAGTTGCACATGTGCTCCGGGCAACATCAACAATCGGAAAATTGACCTGATAGACATTATCTGTATGTATTGTTCTGGTGATATCCCGATCCCAAACGAACAATCCTATTGACATTGCTTGTACATCTAGACCAACGACCCAGACACTCGGTACCATTCTGTAAATGTATCCCCGATGTCATACGGCTGATACAATATGGCTATTTGCAGCATCAGCCAACACCCCCCAAACGGTGTTCTCCATTCGGCTTGTCCAACTTTACCACATGATCTGGAAAACATCAGTCATATCAACTTCTGCTTTTGTCAAAGGCCTGTTGACATTCTTGGACACCCAAAGCTCTTGCCCAATGTTCTCGCGCAGCATTCATTTCAGAAAGAGGAACCTCTGCCTCCCATTCACTTATAGTGCTGACTTATACTCACGGATTGTCATTCTACAGAAGAAGATTCTAACCGATGGACTCCAACTCTCCACAGCCGATCAATGGGCTGATAAGTGCCCTCGATGTTTTGGACCCAGCACAAATGAAGTCAAAGCCCACCCAAACGAACCTGACTTTATCATTGCACTAGACGGAAACTTTCAACAACGACATTATGCTCATGCCAGTAAGGACAACCCCCAAGAGGACCAGTATCCAGCTAGCTTTATCCAGCCATCCGAAATCTTGACGGACAGGAAATCCCTGGAGGATTCAGAGTTGTTTGCTCACGGGATTGACGTGAGCGCTTCAACTTTCTTAGCTCGGAAAATTTGTTAACTTGAGCATTCCAGCCTCCATGCTCAGATTCTCACAAGGCAGCAAACAACAGCTGAGACGGATCCACCTGGGATAAATGTGATGACAGTGGCCTCTTTGCAACTGCTTGTCGGCATGATGCACCACTAATATTTGTAAATATTTACAAATCAGGCGAGAAGTAAGTACAATTCTTTGCTTCTTTGAGGCAGACACACATTAATTAACAAGCTGTATAGACTATATTATCCAATTTCCATAATCCGACATGTATTGGACAGTTTTCCTGGGCACAAAGTTGGACTGCTGTATGATCTTGGGTGTCACCTCGAAACCCACATGAGGAAGGTGAGCAGCTCACAAACTTGAAGTTATTTTCAATTTGCTTAAACGTTTCCGAGTATGCCATTATATAGCGGAACCTGCTGGCCAGCCGAATATCAGACCTCAGATTTGGAACCTCAGTTTTCCATGCATATGTGCATGAATGGGCATGTCAAGTTAAGTACAACCCCCGATTCAACTCGTGGTGGGGATTATCAGATGGTGAATGCCTTGAGCGACTCTGGTCTTTTCTATCACCTCTTATTTCTCCTCTCCGAGTCTCCACACGCCTTCATCGACTTACTAGTATCCAGGCCCGAAGTGACTATCATTCAGAGCAGCTTCTAGAGATGACAGGTAAGAGCTTCACAGTACTTTCTCAAATCTCAAACAAATAATCAGAGCTAACCACCGCTTCAGCCAAGTGGCTTTTCCAAAAACTCCAAAATGCCAAAGAAGTTGGCAATGAAGCAAAGGCATCGCTTGATAAACTGTATCGCCGCCAGAATCCTCATTACCCTGACCAACAAACAAACTACACAGATCAGTTTCTTGAAGAGCAATGGATGCTAGAGCAGCAATACCATTGCACCGCCGATGTCACCTTAAAGAAATGTCGGCTTGAACTTGGTCGACTCCTCTGCCTACAAGATAAACTGGATGCTGCTTGGTGAGTCATCAAACCAATCTGGATAAGTCCTCATCAAAAATCTGAATGTGTATATGTATAGGAGTTCAACGGCAATAACTCCTGAGCAAGCTCTTGCTCGGGCTACTGCTTGTGGCACACTCACAGAACAAATCAGGGCTGTTCGCGAGCGCCTTGGGACTTATTACTTGACAGATCAAATGACACGTAAGGGGGATGTTAGTAATTTTTGCACTTCATATACTGACCCGCGTGTCCTTGAATATGTAGAGGAGGAGAGTGAACTGATAGTGAAGGTCTGGTACACCAAAACCGAGGTCAGGAGGCGATTCCTAGCTTTAATAGAAGAGAAGCAACCACTTCTTCGTGTTTGCAGGGCCGGGGAAAGTACCACGCTGGGTAAGCATATCTTCTGATATGTCAACACAAACATAGCTGATCAACCCTGCACCATAGGTACACGTGGGCAGCAAAAGCTCATTGAATCGCTCCGGAAGCATGCTGAAAAACTCCGATTGGTGCTTAACTCATACAACAACCACGTTCAAGCTTACGTTCACACCTGCCCAAATCGGCCATCCCCACCTCAAATGGATTATCACGGATTGCTTTCCCTGCAATCCGACGACCCATTTTGGAATGATGGGACATTTACCAATGCTAACGATCCGTGGGCTATTGACGAGGCCACCAAACATGGTATCCGACATCTTGCGTATTTCAAGCGGTCAATTGAAGAGCAGCGCAGACTGGGCTGGGAAACTAGGAGAGCCATGCAATGGGCTATCAAGCGACACCAAATACTCAAGATGATGCTTCAAGAAACCTTCATCCTGCTGCGCAATCCGGAAACATTACCAGTCAATAATATTCTTCAAAGGTTTTTGAAAACAATCGGTTGAACGCACTTCGCTCGGTCTCGGAAAAGCTCAAGGTAGCAAGAGTAGTCATCCATGCCGCTTTTGTCAAGATACTTGAAATCCAGATGACATGGCACCCCCAAATCACCAACTTACTCCAAAATACAACTGGACAACCTCAAGATGGCGATATATTGCACCAGTGGAACACTCAGATGAGTTTCATCTACCGGTTTCATCAGATGGGGTTTTTGTCTGGTATACCCGGGGATATCTGCGAGGAAATAATTCTAGATTCTTTAACTGAGCCCATTCCTGCTACAGGGCCCTATTTTCTTGACACTCCACCTAGCGATGAAGATGATGAAGATGAAATAATTTATGAAGACCAGCAGTCAAATGATTTTGAAACCAGCCTTTCATCTAGTCTCCTGATGAACTTTGATGTCAATATTGACTTGTAGATATAAAGACAAAGACTTGTAATTACTATTGTAAATATTTCCTTTTTTTTATTACACCTAGCCGGTAGTGATGTACAGATTTCTTATTTCATCCTGATTTAGCTGCTGAAAATATATTGGTCTACATTGAGCTATAAGTGAAACTTGATTCTGTGTACTTGTATGATGAATGTGAATGAACAAACTGAAAAAATGAATGTGAATGAACAAACTGAATAAATGGATTGGAAATTTGAAAGAATTGGAGGAAAAAAATTACATTTGCTGCTTTTAATTGAATTGAAGTAATTGCTGTTATGAAAACTTGAGGAAGCAAACACAATAATGCTTTTAATTGGAGTGAACTTGAGGAAGCAAACACAATAATGCTTTTAATTGGAGTGATTGCATGAAATGAAAACTTGAGGATGAAATTGGCTATTCTTGCTTTTCATCCATGTTTCAAAAACATTGAAAATATGCATGTAAGATGCTGAGGATATAAATTTCACTGGGTAATACAATGTTTTTTTATTTCAATGTTCTGATTTGAACAGGATTTATGTGGCAAGAAGAAGATAACACCTGATTTGTTCAATTCAAAGTATGATGAAATTAAATCAATTAAATCATAAAATTTAACTCATTATTGAATAATAGATTAATACATAAATGATAAAAGTTATTATTGAATAATAATAATACTTAAATAATAAAAGTTATCTCATTATTGAATAATACAATTACTTGAATAATAAAAGTTATCTCATTATTGAATAATATAACAATACAATTACTTGGTATCACTTTCCACCAAAAGAGGATAATGCAATGGACCTCATAGTTTTAATGACTGTAATTTGTAGGAAAGGGAACCCACCTAACCCACATAGTTGAATAATAGCAAAACAAGGAATAGTATAAAAATATTAAATAACTTACCAAAAATTAAATAATATAAAAACAACTTACCAAAACTTAATCATCCAATGATATGGAATCCAATAGGATTAATTTCCTTTTCTACAGCACATACAATGACACATTAGGTCATAGCTAGCTCAAAGGAATAATTGGCTGGTTTAGATCAAAATTGATAACAATTTGAGGTTTGATCCAACTCAGAAAACTCATAATACATTAACAATGTGACAATGTTGATAATGATTATGGTGTTGATAATGATTGTGTACTTGTTTTGATTCAACATATTCAATTTAGGATTGTGCTTGAATGTGACAATGTTCATTTAGGATTGTGCTTGATTCAAAATATTCAATGTAGGAATGTGCCTGCACAACATCAATGGTAGAAAAATATCAAATAGCAACTAGAATAAAATTATACTTATATGGATAACACATGAACCAGAAAAACATGAACCAGAAAAAAAATAAACCAGATATAAAATTATCCACAAACACTGCAAGACAAACTGCCTCAACTACCTCTTCAACTGCCAATGACATGAAAAAATAATTTACAGTAAACAGTAAACAACAACCAGTATGAACATCTATACTACTTGGCTGATGGAATATATCCTCCTTGGTCAACTCTTGTTAAGACTATATCAAACCCACAAGATGATGCCAGCCAGAATTATGCTAAGCTTCAAGAGGTTTCAAGGAAGGACATTGAGAGGGCATTGGGGGTTTTGCAAGCAAGATGGCAGATCAGAACATATCAATTTTTTGGCAATCCTTCTATATCTTCTCAAGTTCTATCAAATCACATCTCAATTTCTATCAAATCACAGATACCCCTCTTTAGAACATTCCACAATGGCATACCTCCAAAGAAAGCTGGCTACAAAGGGGCATGATGGCTGACCATACTCACTGAAGAAGATTCTTCTGTTTCCTTATTGTTGATGATTATTTGTATTCTTACAGGAAAAAATGAATTTCTTCTACTCACTCAATTGTTTCCCTTGCTTTTATACTCACTTTATTTATCTACTAACTTGATTCTTCTACTCACTTGTTTCCTTTTTTATACTCACTTGATTTTTCTACTAACTTGTTTACCTTTTTTAAGCTCACCTGATGTTATGCTCATTTGTTTGACTTTATCTTTGATACCTTTTTTAAGCTCACTTGATGTTTAGCTTATTTTCTTGATTTTATCTTTGATTCAACTGAAGCATTTCTCAATGCAAGAGGGGCAAAAATTCCACAAGAAGGGGATAGGGAAAGAAAGAGACAGGGGGAAGAGGAACAAGGGAACAATAACTCACAGATGGGGGGAAGAGGATTTTACAAAGAAAAAATATAAGAATAATTAAGTGGCATTAATACTTAGCCATTGTTCTTTGGATAATTCATCACTGACATAGACAAATCAATATCTATTATTCAAAGCTGAACACTATTCTTTTGAATATTCCAATAAAGTTAAATATCATCAACCCATAAACTGACTCAACATGTATTTGCCCTTAATTTTTCTCTACCATCATATCATCATCATCTGTCAAATAACAGATCAAATCATCAATTTCCTGAAGTTGTTATAATCTGAATAAACCTTCCTCCTAATACCCAATATTTTCCAAACAAACAACAATGAACAAAACCTCACTTCAGCCTATTCAATGCCACTTTATCCTGTTTTATCTAATGCATTCATATTGGATCAAACAGCCCAATATTAAGTTAAGTGATGCAAGTGTGTGAAATTACATCATTGAAGTATGGATAGAAAAAGGGGAAAATACTGCATAGAAATAATTGAGAGTGGTGAATTAACATTGGCCGGTTACAAGGATATGGCAGTAATTGTAGTGCTGATTGATGTATTATTGACATAATACAAATCATCTCACTGACCACTACAAGCCAGGTCATCTTCATTTTCCTGACTTTCGGGACTGTTGTTGTTTGGATTCACAATGTTTCCCTGGGTGTCTGTGTTTGGTCCTTCATGAGTAGCATTTGAATCGGGGGAGCTGTTGCGCCCGGCTTGTGATCGTTTGGGAAGGGGGACCCTGGGAATCCGCACCAAGTCAATGAGCTGGTCTTCAATATCTAAGTGGAGCATCTGTAATTTTGGTCCGCTAAGGAAGCGGCTAGACTGTGTGATAAAGCTGGAGTCAATCCTTGCATTTGGTGCGAGAACCAGTTTGTAACCAATGTCAGCAAGGCGTGCTTCGGTGTTGGTCCAAGGCCATGTTTGAAGAACACCCATTGTTTTTTCATCTATGGGGAGGGAGGGGAATGTTAGGATTGTTAAGATACAAGGAATGTGGAGTACGTACCAATCAGCCGGTGCATGCGATCTGTTACAGACATTCCATTCTTGACGCCTGAAGAAAAATGATAATGTTCAGCAAAGCCCAAGTGGATGATATGATAAGGAAGCTTACGTTGTTTTTTCTTTGGTGTCGAAAGTGCGGCTAACTTGCATTCAGTGTGACCAGTGATGTAAGACTGGAACCGAGCAGGGTAGTGTTTCTTTTGATTGGCGTCAAGACTGAATTGAAGGAAGGGGGTTGCTCCTGGAGTGCTTCGTGTGTATTGGAAAGAATGCAGACCAACATGATTGGACACCCCAAATAGTATGAATTGTGCACTATACCTTGCAGCAATGCGGGTGGCCTGATGTTAAAATGCCATCAGTGCACTATTCATTAGTTCAACAGAATAATAGCTTGAACAGCTTACCTGGTGGAGCCATTTGTCCATATGTGCTGCCACCGCATCAGCATCATTCCTGAAGGAGACCGTGCTTCGCAAATGGGGTGTCTCCAAAGTTGATACTGGGTTTGGAGATGAGCTGGCCTCGACGTTGGAAGCTGTAGAGGTTCCATTGACCATATTGTTTTCTACGGCTGTATTGATATTTTCATCCTGCTGTCCGGCATTGCTTGCTTTGGCAGAAGCATCAACATAGGAGCGCTTTTCTTCTTTTGTCTTCTGACGCCAGATTGCCAACACCTTTACCCTGGCCTCCTCGTTGTTGATTCCATTGCCAGCTGGCATCACATCACAGTTTTAATTAGGAAATCGTTGCAATAAAACAGAGAGAGGCTCTTACCTCGGAAGACCTCTTGCGCCTCTTCGCTTTTGAAAAACTGGTTCCAACAGTTGGGATCTTTCAGTGCAACTCGCTTACCGCTAAACATCAATGATAATGCAAATGTATCAATGCAAGAATACGTTGGGAACAAGAGCCAATACTCACATGAAGCCATCAACCATTGGCATAGATACCCCTCGTTCGATAGCTTTAATTATCAGCATCCGGCGTTGTTTTATGTGATAATCAAGAAAATATTGCCGGTCGACCTCGGACATAGCTCGTTTAGAGTTTTCTTGGGCTTCTTTTGTAAGCTCAAGAATAGATTTCTTCATCATTTTGTCAAATGGCTGAGGTAGCGGATCGGTGTTGTCATTAGGTTGTAAGCATCATTTCCGTTTTTTCTGGGGGGGGTTATTCAAGTCGCTTAGAGGTCCAGATTGAGGTGAGATTGGTATTGGTCGGTTACCAAGAGATTGAGATGGCTCATTGGTAGTGGTAGTGTTTTCGGCTTCATCCTCCAGATTAGATATAATTGCAGCAGATCCTTCCTGTTGTAGAAATTCTGAGTGTTCTTCTGTTGAGGGGATAGGATCGCGTTGGTATGAGAGAGATAGATCAAAAGAACCAGGTGGAAAGGAGCTGGGAAGAGCGGGAGGTTGTTTCGAATAAGACAATTGTTGAGCGGCGGAAGTTTTCTTGGTAGGCATTGTGGACGCGATAGGTGTTAGAGAAGACTGGGAGAGAATGAGTCAAATAATAATCAGCTGTCATATCAGCTTGCGTATAAACAAATGAGTGGAACAATATTTTTGCCTACTTACCTGGGTTCAAATTTTGGCAACAAAACAGATTAAATGGAATCTTGAGCACCGGTGATCTTGAGAATGCGGGGAAATGTTGGATTGTTGGAAAAGTATTAATAGAAAGTTGGAGCTGGGCGAGGTATTGAGGTGTTGGTGGGTTGTTGGTCTATTTCTTGGAGATCAATCGGGCCTGAATAGATGCTCAGGCCAACAGCATCGATCCCCTGAAAAAAGAACCAGGAAGGAGGGGAGGAGTAATGAGGGTGCTTACCGAGTGATGTGGAGATAACAGAAGTGATGGGTCAATTGTGTTTCACTGGCGCTGGTGATTGCGCGACCTGTGTGATACCTGGACGTGCCGCAGCCCTTGGGCCCGGATTCCAAAAATTTGAAAAGTATATGTAATCTGGGGAGAGTGTAGCACCCCCGCGCGAGACTTGCTGAAGCATGTTAATGCCTACTACAGAGGCTTTAGGCGGACTTAACATTGCCTATGTAGTAGGCAGTATGGTATCAACAGGGGTGTTACCATGTACCTATGCATTTCAACATTCTGTATTAGAGCTGTATCAGATGGATAAACGCAATCCCATACGGCCTTGTAGACCTTGTGACCACCCCTGTCTACTGTATACTACCTACTACATAGGCACCGCCGAGTCCAGCTACAGCCTATGTAGTAGCCCCCAACATACCTCAGAGAGTCTTGCGGGGGTGCTACACTCTCCCCGGGTTTACACATACTCATCACTTATTCACATACTCCAACATTTGGGTATGCTACAATTGACTAAACCCTCTACTAGGATATTTCTTGTTGGTGGTGCCAAGACAAGTCCCAGCTTTTTCCTCCCAGCTTTTTCCTTGGCAGAACTCAAGAAAATCAAGACCAAGAACAATGACCCAACCAGTTCGCCAAATAAATAAGCGGATCAACAAATCTATCTCAAGATGATCCATGCCAAGGGGTCAAAAACGTTGTAGGCCAACCGTGCAAGATGTTGCAGAGCAAGCCCAATTTGAGGAATCCATTTGTTCTGATCAACGTGCTGGCATCATTCCGGTATCTCAACATCCACATTCAACTCAACCTTCAATTCCGACTTTGCTTGAAAGCACTGAAAATACTGACTGGGAGGAAATAATAGATCAGATTTACAACACTCCAGGTAATCAACAACATGAGCAAAGGGACCCAATGCTTCAAGAACATTCAGCTTATCATTGCCTTTGCCGTTATTCTGAGCAAAGAGAGAAAATCAGGCTCCAGTGGTCACATTTGGAAGCTCAAGCTACATCAGCATTCCTCTTGCAACAAGAAGCCACACTCAACTTCACAAGTACTTCCATTGACAAGTTTACAGTCTGGAAGTTGTGCATGTGCACCAGGTGACATCCACAATAGTAATGTTGACCTGATAGACATTCTTTGTACATCCCTCTCTGATTTACCTTATCCCCTGCGCAGCTGATTCCCTCGATGAATACAATTTGAACTTTTGGATCAACGACCCAAACACTCAATACCTTTCTGTAAATGTATTCCTGACTTCATATGGCTTATAAAGTATGGTTACTTTGCTGCATCAGCCAACACACCCCTAACGGCTTTCTCCATTTGGCTAATCCAACTCCACCACTTCATCTGGAAAACTTCAGTCCTATCTACCTTGGCTTTTTTCAAAGGCCTCTCTGAATTCCTGGATACGCGAAGCACCCGTCCATTTTTCTTGCACAACATTAATTTCAGAAAGAGGAACCTTTGTGTCCCATTCTCATATAGTGCTGATTTATATTCCCGGATTCTAACTCTGCAGAAAAAGATTCTATCAGATGGCCTCCAACTATCCACAGCCAATAAATGGGCTGATAAGTGCCCTCAATGCTTTGGTCCTAGCAGAAACAAAACTAAAGCCCACCCAAAAAAGCCCAAATTTATCATTGCGCTAGACGGAAACTTCCAACAAAAACATTATGCTTATGCCAGTAAGGATAACCCCCGAGAAGACCAGTATCCACCTAGCTTTATTCAACCCTCAGCAATTGTGCAAGACAAGAAAGCCTTAGAGGATTCAGAGTCATCTTTGCGTGGTATTGACGTGAGATTTCCTATTTCACTGATTTTATAATTTTTTATTGAACCAACCATCATCATTAAATTTGAGGTTTTCCAGCCTCCATGCTCAGATTCTCACAAGGCTGCAAATGACAGCAGAGATGGATCCACCTGGGATAAATGCAACAACAGTGGACTCTTTGCAAGTGCTTGTTGCCATGAAGCACCATTGCTCTTTTTAAATATTTACAAATCAGGCAAGAAGCATGTATAATTCCTTGTTTCTGTCAGGTTGGTTGACAAACAATTTCTGATCACTGTTATAGATTGTACTATCCAGTTTTGATAATCCTACATGTTTTGTGTCAGCCACCAAGATATTACATGTAGTATGTAACATGTAATACTTGAAACTGCAAGCTTGAATAATTATAATTATTCTTTATTTTTTGTTATTATTATCTTTTATTTTAACAGTCTTAACAAAGTGAAAATTAGACTCTAACATTCTATCAATTTGTATAATAGTCTAATAGTTAAGGACTGGCTTAATAATAACTGGTCTAAGCTTAAGGACCTGAGTTCAAGTCACACTCATGACCACATTCAATGAAAACATTGATATAAACTTATATCTATTTTTTACCAAAATTAAGTTATAACTTAATTAATGAAAATCGTTGGAAAATTAATTTTCAAACATGCAATAAATGGATTAAGAACCATTTATTGGCATAGTTTTCTTCTTGAAAATCCTGGAAGATCCAAGATTAACACATAGTAATTCATAGTATAAAATTACATATAAATAAAAGTAAATCTTTATGTAAAGTATATTAATTATGCAATAATGACTTGTAAATTAATTCCCACATGTTTTACTCTCCAGAGCAAGCGCTTTTCCAAGCTCTAACCCCAAAGGAAGTTACATGTACATGTGATTAATATTTATTTAGTTTAATTAAGAAAAATAAACATTAAATTATTTTAATTAATGTGAAATAAATATGGCATCATTTTAATTAAAAATGACACCATGTTTCACTTCTTACCACAAACAGGCTGATCACATTCACCTGGTAACATTGCCCCAATCCCCACTGTCAAATAAATTGCAGAGGGATTAATACAAAATATTTATTATTTAAGGAGGAGGATTCTTCACCAAATTGAAGACATCCTCCCCCCATCAACTTTAACCATTACTAGTTAACTTATTATAAGCTACCAAGGCTTACACCTTCTCCTGTAAGTTAGGAGGACTGGCCTTTTCTACTTATAACTATCTTTAATAGTTAGAGTTCTTCAGGGCGTTGATAAACGCACGCCAACGGCGCACGCCAACGCCAACCCGCACGCCAATTTTTTTTGGCGTGCGGGGCCTACACGCCATTTTTTTTTGGCGTGTAGGGTTTACACGCCAAAAAAAAAGGGCGTGTGAGACCCACACGCCAAAAATGGCGTGTGGTTCCCACACGCCATTTTTTTTTGGCGTGTGGGCCCCGCACGCCAAATAAAATTGGCGTGTGGGCCCCGCACGCCAATTGTTTGGCGTGCGGGTCCCCCCTCGCTCACATAATCGAGTGGTAGGGACCACTCAATTACGTGAGCGAGGCCGGCTGACGAGGTTATACAACCTCGTCAGCCGGGAGGACTTCCTCCCGGCCGGCGAGGCTATACAACCTCGTCGGCCAGGAGGAAGTCCTCCTGGCTGACGAGGTTGTATAACCTCGTCAGCCGGGAGGACTTCCTCCCGGCTGACGAGGTTATACAACCTCGTCAGCCAGGAGGAAGTCCTCCTGGCCGACGAGGTTGTATAGCCTCGTCGGCCGGGAGGACTTCCTCCTGGCCGACGAGGTTATACAACCTCGTCAGCCAGGAGGAAGTCCTCCTGGCCGACGAGGCTGTATAACCTCGTCGGCCGGGAGGACTTCCTCCCGGCCGACGAGGTTATACAACCTCGTCGGCCAGGAGGACTTCCTCCCGGCCGACGAGGTTGTATAACCTCGTCGGCCAGGAGGAAGTCCTCCCGGCCGGCGAGGTTATACAACCTCGTCAGCCAGGAGGAAGTCCTCCTGGCCGACGAGGTTGTATAGCCTCGTCGGCCGGGAGGACTTCCTCCTGGCCGACGAGGTTATACAACCTCGTCGGCCGGGAGGAAGTCCTCCTGGCCGACGAGGTTGTATAACCTCGTCAGCCGGGAGGAAGTCCTCCCGGCCGACGAGGTTATACAGCCTCGTCGGCCAGGAGGACTTCCTCCTGGCTGACGAGGTTGTATAACCTCGTCAGCCGGGAGGAAGTCCTCCCGGCTGACGAGGTTATACAACCTCGTCAGCCAGGAGGACTTCCTCCTGGCCGACGAGGTTGTATAGCCTCGCCGGCCGGGAGGAAGTCCTCCCGGCCGACGAGGTTGTATAACCTCGTCAGCCGGCCTCGCTCACGTAATCGAGTGGTCCCTACCACTCGATTATGTGAGCGAGGGGGGACCCGCACGCCAAACAATTGGCGTGTGGGCCCCGCACGCCAATTATTTGGCGTGCGCTCCCACACGCCAATTGTTTGGCGTGTGAGAGCGCACGCCAAACAATTGGCGTGCGGGGCCCACACGCCAATTTTATTTGGCGTGCGGGGCCCACACGCCAAAAAAAAATGGCGTGTGGGAACCACACGCCATTTTTGGCGTGCAGGTCTCACACGCCAAATAAAATTGGCGTGTAGACCCTACACGCCAAAAAAAAATGGCGTGTAGGCCCCGCACGCCAAAAAAAATTGGCGTGCGGGTTGGCGGTGGCGTGCGCGCTTGGCGTGCGTTTATCAACGCCCAGTTCTTCAAATCCCCCCAATTAAATTAATACTTCTTAATTTAATTGGAAGAACCGTGTTAAAGTCTGGTTAGCCCTTCTGAGGATATTTATTCCCATAACAGAAGTCTGGCAGCAGGGTAGTAACCTGTTTTTTTATACTTAGTGTTTTTAACAAAACACCAAAGTAATTTTGCTTATAGTTATTTTTGTTACACTTTTTTAAGTGTAAGACCTTTTATTCCTTACTGTACACGCCACTATTTGTGGAATAGAGTCCATTTTGTTGAAATTTGGTGTCCCAACAGTGGCCATAAATTATTTGGCCTTTTAAAATTCAACTTATTAATTATTTTTTTTTAAAAAAAAAATAAATCAAAAATTTTGTAAAAAAATTATTCTTCATTATCTTTTATTTTTTCTTATCAAAATATTTTTTGAAAGAGAAAACATCATAAGTGACTTTTTGTGATTTGATCCCTATTTTTTTTTACAGAAAAAACCAAAACTTATACTCAAAAAAGCGGATTCTTCTTTAAGAATCAACTCATTACATTCAACTTTTTCAAAAAATTGTATCTCATTCAACACACAACAAAAGTTAGTTTTTTATACATAAAAAGTTTCACTGGAACCTGCTCTTTTCACTAATAATACTCTTGTTATTAGTGTCCGAAGTTTACGTTCCCAGAGGTCGTACTTCTAACCGTCGATCTCGTTCCTCTAACGACCAAAATAGAGCCCCTGCGGCTCCAAACGAAGACACTGTGATCCCAGACGCGGCTCCTATACAAGTTAGAAGCTCCCCGCCACCCAGTGAAGCTAGGAGAGTCACCGCTGATACGTGGACTCCCATAACCACTGTGGAACTACTCTAAGGCCAGAATAGAGCTTGGAAGGGATATGTATAACTACACTAGTACTAATGTAAGTTAAGACAAAGGTGCTGATATAAGAGCTGCCTTCCTGACTAATGCTGATGGGGAAGAGTGTAACACTAAGAATAAAATAAAAGGTGTGGCTTTTCTATTTTAATCTTAGACTGACTAGTACTTATAAGCTGACTACTATTACCTCTGAGGTATGGGGAGTTGAGGAGAAGTTGTGAGGGAAAATGGTTGTGTAAAAGGGTTTAAATGGCAAGGATATCTAAAATGTCTAGGTAGGAAGTGTCTTTGATGAAATTGAATCTAATATTTGGGGTAAAGGTCATACAGGTTGTATGGGCTAGAAATTGCATGGTGGTAATACTACAACAGAGTGGAGTATATATGTGTAAAGGGCCCTTCAAGAGGGGAACAAATGATGAGCACAGTATTAAAAGATATGATGATGAGCAATGTCCATAATAGTAATAGTGATGAGCAAAAGACTACAAGTGTAATAGTGAAGTGAATGTATGTAGCAATGATGAGCATTTGATGTAGATTATGTAAGATGTTTTATTTACTGAAATAATAATGACTTGGATGATGTAAGCCAAAAGAAAAAGAAAAGAAAAGAATGTACCTATGAAAACTATGAAGGCTAATATCTTCTGATCCAAAGGAAATCAAGGGTGGTTTGAGTGAGTGACTAGGGGTAAAATAAGGTGTAGAATCTGAATCTAGAATAATATTCATGGATATATGGATGGAATATGAGATGTAGAAAGAATGATGTGAGAAGGAACAGGATTACCACATCCTCCCCCAAGTAAATGTCTGTCCCCAGACATCAGGGAAAGAAAGAAAGAAGGAAGAAGTCCAAGTCCAAAAGAGTCCAAGTCCTGGAGAATCCAAGTCCAAAAAGTCCAAGTCCAGAAGGGGAAATCCAGATCCAAAAGAGTCCAAGGTCCAGAATCCAGAAAGAAATCCAAGGTACAGAAAGAAATCCAAAGTCCAGAAGAAATCCAATGTCCAGAAGGGAGGTCCAAGGCCTAAGTCCAGAAAGTTGATGAATTCTAACTAATATTTATGATTTTAAAAGATTTTAACACTATGAAATATCTAGAAAGACTACTATTATTTTTATTGATATTTGACTATTTCTAATAATTAAAACTGATGGATTTGTATAACATATCACCAGTAACACAACAGGTTACTGCAAATGATGGAGGTTAAATGAGAAGACCTTTGCTATACCCAAGATAGTATAGACATATGACAGGTGAATTGAACAGAAGACTACTATGAAAGAGTAGTTGAACTAGAAGTCTAGAGAGTATGCAACAACTCTACTAGGAAGATGGGATGATGGGTTCAGTTTTAAGCTAGAAGGAAGTGAAGATATCTCTAAGAATGCCAGTGGAATTTAATGATGGTCCAGGATGTATGAAATGGTTTTAAGTCATAAGATAAGAGGAAGAAAATATCCAAGTGCTGTCCAGAAGTCCAGGAATCCAGTATGGCCATGTGATTTAATTTGAAGGAAATTGGTGACTGATCCAAAGAAGATTGACTGATCCAGGTTCAGGGAAAGAATGGTTGGATGAAGATGAACAGGTTTTATGGAAGATGGATGGGGAATTCCAGAAACAAGGGAACAGTTGGTTTGGGTAATGAAGGAATTGTTGATGACTGATCCATGGAAGAAAGATGGCTCCAGGTCCAGGGAAAAGAAAGCTTGGTTTTGGAAGGATTAAAAAAGAAACTAATAGTTGAATTTATCCAAAAGAAGAATGACTGATCCAAAGAAGAATGAATTGATCCAAAGAAGAAATGAATTGATCCAATGAAGAAAGAATTGATCCAAGGAAGAGTGGCTGATCCAAAGAAGAATGAATTGATCCAGAGAAGAATGAACTGGTCCAATGTAGAATGAATTGATCCAAAGAAGAATGAATTGATCCAAAGAAGAAATGAATTTATCCAAAGAAGAATGAATTTGAACCAAAGGAGAAATTGATGGATTTAAAGGGTGAAGAATGACTGATCCAGAGAAAGGTGAGGGGTACTGGTCCAGAGGAAAATAATTGTATGCTTTAAGGGCGAAATACCAAGATGTGGAGAGGTGGATAGATGAAGAAGGATGAAGAAAAAATGGGAAAAGGAGAAGAAAAAAAATTTAAAATTCCTGGGTATGACAGATGAGGTGTTCCTCCCCCAACTTATTGTCTGTCCCCAGACAATGGAGAAGAACCCATGAATTTTTGGAAGAGTGGTGTGGAAGAAATGAGTTGATAAGATTGGGATTTGAAAGAAAATAGATGGGGGAAGGTGGTTGATGGTGGATGATGAGTGAATGATGGAAGATGGATGGTGAGGATGGATGAGGATGATGATGAATTTACTAGTTATGAAGGAGAGATGGATGAATTGTTGGGGATGAAGGATGATAATGAGAAATTTCTAGTATGGAGGAAAGATGGATGAGAAATGAGGATAATGGAAGGATGAGGATGGAAGAATGATGATGGATGGTGATGGAAAGATGGTGATGGGTGGATGAAAAATAGAGAAATGATGGATGGAGAAATTTCAGGGGAAACAAAAAAAATGAAGGTGATGAATTATTGGTGATGGACCCCTTGGTCCAGATGGATGGATGATGATGAATGAGGATAAATGGTGATGGAAGGATGGTGATGAAGGAATTTCTAGTATATGGATGAAAGGTGGATGAAGATGATGATGAAAGAATATCTAGTATATGCAGGAAAGATGGATGATGATGATGATGAAAGAATTTCTAATATACAGGAAAGATGGATTGATGGATGATGATGAAAGAATGGATGGATGGATGGATGGATGGATGGATGGATGGATGGATGGATGGATGAAAGGTGGGTGATGGTGATGATGAAAGAATATCTAGTATATGGATTAAATATGGATGATGGTGATGATGAAAGAAAATTTAGTATATGCAGGAAAGATGGATGATGGTGATGATGAAAGAAAATCTAGTATATACAAGGAAAGATGGATTGATGGATGATGATGAAAGAATATCTAGTATACAGGAAAGATTGGTGAGGAATGAGGATAATGAGATGGATGGATGGATGGATGGATGGATGGATGGATGGATGGATGGATGGATGGATGGATGGATGGATGGATGAGGATGATGATGAATTTACTAGTTATGAAGGAGAGATGGATGAATTGTTGGGGATGAAGGATGATAATGAGAAATTTCTAGTATGGAGGAAAGATGGATGAGAAATGAGGATAATGGAAGGATGGAAGGATGGTGATGAAGGAATTTCCAGTATATGGATGAAAGGTGGATGAAGATGATGAAGGAAAAAAAATCAGGATCCTCAAAGATGGATGAAGGGGAAATTAAATTTATATGATGTATTGGAGGGAGGAAAAAAAGTGGATTGATGAATGATGAAGGAGTAAAATTAAATTGATATCCCCCCAAGAAAAAAAATCAGGAACCTCCCCAAGTGGATGAAAGGAAAATTATTTATTTTTGTTTTGTTCTTCCTTCATGATTAATTTTTTTTTTTTTTTTTTTTTTTTTTTTTTTTTTAGTGTATTGACCTCTCAGCGGAGTGAGGAGAGTCGCCGGAGGGAAGTGGTGAATCCGCGCGGAGAGTAGACGCGGAGTCCCGGTGCTACAAAGTCCGCGGGTCGCCGGCGTTTCCAAGGCGCAGGAACGGTCCTCCGGGTCGAAGGACGACCTCGGAGATGAAAGCAAACCGTTCTTCTTCGATGGAAAGAAGAACGGTTATGGGGAAAACATAAAAAAAAAGATCAAAGGAAAAATGAAGGATGAAGAAAAAAAAGAAAGAAAAGAGAAACCCGGGTCGTGCACCGGCATCGCCAGGTATTGTAGGCCAAAGGAAAATGCCCTGAGAACGTATATCCGGGTCGTTCACCGGCGTCGAAAGACGGTGGATTGATTGATTTTTTTTTATAAAAGGCTTCGACGACATCGTCGTTGTTCCCCACCTCGCATGTTGTACTGGCCGTGTCCAGCCCTTCAATCGTTCCAGCCGATGTCGTTTACACCAATCGATCAAAGGTATCCGTCCATTTATTTCTGTTCACAACCTCGTGTCTGAAAGCGGAGCGAATTTGCCCGGTCCAACCATTGCAATCCCCGGGCCGCGGTAGCATCTCGGCGCCGGTTGTACAGTCGCCTCCAGGACGCGTTCGATTCCGTATGTAATTTTCACTAAATACAAAAAAAAAACTAATAAAAGAACTAATTTTTTTTTTTTTTTTTTTTTTTTTTTTTTTTTTTTTTTTTTTTTTTTAGTGAGTTTTTTTTTTTTTTTTTTTTTGTATTTTTATTTGTAAGTTTTTATTTTTTTTATTTATTTATTTTATTTATTCATTTATTTATTCTGGATTTATATGTTTTGCTGAATGAATGACTTAGGGTTGGTTCTTTTGGGTTATTTTCCAGGATTCCATCTGTAAAGGAGTGTAGTTGGAAACCTGGCCTTGGACTAAAGAAATCCAAAAGTTGCTGAGTTTGCTGGGAGAGAAGTTTCCCATTTCTGGTGGCTGGGAAGGATGATTGGAACCAGGTAAGTTTGTCCAGAAGTGTTTTTGATTTCCAGTGATTCCCCTCTGTCTCCATGGTAGTTGATGGTTGCTGACACATCCATTAAGAAGGGTTTTCCAATGATTAGCTGAACAGACCCTCTAGCTACCCAGAAGTGGACGATCCTGGATACTTTCCCAATGGTGACAGTAACATCTTCAGCAATTCCAGGCATTTCTGTAAGGTGACCTCCAATTCCTCTGAGTTTCATGGGTTTAGATGTGATCTGAAGTCCAAGTTTGTGGGCCAGGGATTCAGGTATAATGTTTATCATTGATCCAGTATCAAGAAGGGCCTGATGCTGTTGTCCATTGATGCTGAGGTTTACATATCCAAGGGGGCAAGAATAGTGAGTGGCAGGTTCCTGAGGTTCTTCTTGTTCCTGGTCCAAGTCTCCAAAGTTTGCTGACTTAGTTTCTTCCACTGGGACTCTTCTGTTAGTGATTTTTCTCTTTACTGCCTCTGATAATGATGGGGAAAGAGCAAGAGTTTCTCCAATGGTGAGCTGGATGACTTGTTGGCCTAGGATCCTATTGGCAACTTCATCATCTATTCCAGGGTAGTCTTTGGCCAAAGCCTTCTCCAGGTAAGTCTTTCTAGCTGGTTTTTCCTTGGAAGGGTTGCTGGAGGATGGTTGTGCTGAAGGCTGTTGAAATCTGACTTTTGAAGCAGGGGCAGGGGATGTTGGAGAAAAGGGAGTCCTGGCCATGTTGAGCAAATCCTGGGAGTCCATATCCATGAGAGTGGTCTTTTCCTTCCTGGTCCTCTTCTCTGGCATAGCTGGTTCCTCTGAAGATCTGGTCCTTTTTCCCATGTCTGAATCATACACAGTAAGTTGAGGGTTGTCATATTCCTCCAGTTGTCCAAAAGAAGTTGAAAGTTTGACTGATTCCTTGGCAAATTGCTCCACCACACTTAAGATTGGCCTCCTGGTGTCCCATGGAATTAAGGTTTGATTTGGAAGTTTGTAGTCCTTTCCATCCTTGATTACCTGTCCTGAGCTGATGTCCTGGGATAATCTGATACATCTGTTGGTCCCATGGGTATCCTGGAAGCAGTAGAAACATTTGAGGGGCCTGTATGCTAGGGTGGTGTTGTCCATGTGGGGAGGAAGGGATTTGCCAGTTGTGAATGCTGCAAGTTGTTTGGTAAGATTATCCATAGTCTGTTCCAAGGGAGCTGATCCTGCAGGTTTGAAAGGTCTGGTAGGGATAAAAGGTTTGGTGGGGATAACAGGTGAGTCCTTTGTATTTGGGGTTTCTGTCCTGTAAAGTCTCCTCCTGTTGATGACAGCTGCTGATTTGACCTTCTTGTGTATGTAGGTGAGAAGAATTTCAGTGTTTGGTAAAATATCACCTCCATCCTTGGTTGAAAGCATCTGGTTGTCCCTGAGAAGTTCATCTGTTACAGCAAGTTCCAGTTCCTGGCTGAGGGCTTCTAGCAACAAATCTCTGAATTCTTCCAGGTCAGTACTGTAATTCATCCTTACTAGATAGTGGGAAATGGTTTCAAATTTGGTTCTGAATGTCTTGAAGTCCTCCAGGGTATTGATTCCTCCATCATGGGCAGTAGTGCTGACTAGATTCCTTAGGTCCCGTCTGGTGTATCTGACCAAAGGCTGAGAGGATCCAAACCTGTTAAGCAACTGTTTCTTTAACTTTTCCCAATCCAGTTCTTCATGTCCTGACATCTCCTCTACTTCATCTTTTAGATCCATACCCCTAATAAATGAAGTAATTTGATCAGCCAGTTCTTTTGAGTTAGCACCATCATGCCTTCCTGCAGCCTCAAATCTCCTGATGAACTTTTCCACTGGCATATTACCACCATCAAAGAAGAGCTCTTTTTCCATTGGTTTGATCTTGATTCCCCTGGAGGTTGGGTCCTGGTACACTGGCATGGAAGCTTCCCTTTCAAAAAAATGTGAGTTGAATCTTGCTGAATCCTGGGGTGGTGGCCTGTGTAGGTTTCTCATGGGTAACTGGGTTCTGGGGGACTGAAGTGGGATGCCTAAGTCTTCTGAATCTTCTGATGGTTGGGGATTGTTTCTGTAGGGACCAGGGTTGTGACCAGAAGCAGGAGCCATGCCTTGAGGAAGGGGATTGACTGGGTTGGTAGGTTGACTAGGAGCTGGGTAGAGACTGGGAGCAGAGAAGTTGATGTAATTTCCAGAATGAGACATCTTTAAAGGGGAAGTGAATTTAAAAGGTATGTAGGTGGGATTTAAAAGAGGGTGCTGAAAGATAAGAAGGGGGACTGATGATTGATTGTGATTTGAAAACCTTTGTAGGGATGAAGAGAGGAGTAAGAGAAGTGAAGTGGAAGGGGAAGAAGGGTTTTAAGGAAGAGGGTGAGTGAAGAGAAGAGGTGTAAGAAGTAGTGTGTAGCTAAAGGTAAAGTTGTTACTAGGGCTGAAGATTTCTGAGGGATGGAAAAGGCCACTGTTGGGACACCACTTGTGGAACTACTCTAAGGCCAGAATAGAGCTTGGAAGGGATATGTATAACTACACTAGTACTAATGTAAGTTAAGACAAAGGTGCTGATATAAGAGCTGCCTTCCTGACTAATGCTGATGGGGAAGAGTGTAACACTAAGAATAAAATAAAAGGTGTGGCTTTTCTATTTTAATCTTAGACTGACTAGTACTTATAAGCTGACTACTATTACCTCTGAGGTATGGGGAGTTGAGGAGAAGTTGTGAGGGAAAATGGTTGTGTAAAAGGGTTTAAATGGCAAGGATATCTAAAATGTCTAGGTAGGAAGTGTCTTTGATGAAATTGAATCTAATATTTGGGGTAAAAGGTCATACAGGTTGTATGGGCTAGAAATTGCATGGTGGTAATACTACAACAGAGTGGAGTATATATGTGTAAAGGGCCCTTCAAGAGGGGAACAAATGATGAGCACAGTATTACAAGATATGATGATGAGCAATGTCCATAATAGTAATAGTGATGAGCAAAAGACTACAAGTGTAATAGTGAAGTGAATGTATGTAGCAATGATGAGCATTTGATGTAGATTATGTAAGATGTTTTATTTACTGAAATAATAATGACTTGGATGATGTAAGCCAAAAGAAAAAGAAAAGAAAAGAATGTACCTATGAAAACTATGAAGGCTAATATCTTCTGATCCAAAAGGAAATCAAGGGTGGTTTGAGTGAGTGACTAGGGGTAAAATAAGGTGTAGAATCTGAATCTAGAATAATATTCATGGATATATGGATGGAATATGAGATGTAGAAAGAATGATGTGAGAAGGAACAGGATTACCACACCACTCGTACATCACATATTTCCTTATTTTTATCATTATTATTTTTTTCTTTGTAAAGAAAATCACACTAATCTATCCACGCTTTCCTTATCATGCCGTCTAACAGAGACCTTAGCCCAAATAGCGGAAAGAGACGAGAGTCAGTACCTTCTTTCCGCGTTAGTAACAGACTAGCGGGGAAAATTGCTGATTTCCCTCCGCTTGCCCCTAGTACACGCAAGCTTAAATCCAGCAGCCCGCTTGATATTGGAACAACATCAAGCCAATTTCCGCGGCTACCAGGAAGCTACATGGGAGGAGGAGGAGATGAAGGATCTCTTCCTCACTCAAGCTTTGGCGACTCATCGCAGCTTGCAGAAGATTTTAGGGACGGGCAAAACGTTGATTTTGATGGAAGGCTGGAACCCCTTCGTCATCAGGAGGGCCCAGCGTCAGACCCAGGCCAGCGAAGCCTCAAGCAGTCAGCCGGCCGAGACGCCAAACACACCAAGCACGGTGACTTCCACCGAGATAGCCCAAGAGCCGCCAGCCCGCAGAGAGTTAGTACCAGCACCGGCTCCACCTCTGTTGCCGCCAGCGCCCCCAGCGCAAAACAACAGAGCACAGACCAACCAAGCTCAGACCGGACCATAACGTCCAACCGACAATCGTCGAATGTCCAGACGAGAATACAGGAATTTGGTGTACGGCGAAATGTTCCGCCTAGCGCGCCAAATACAAGGCACGTACCAGTACATCGACCACTCTCGCCAAGAGCAGAGAGCTTGAAACAACCAACGAGAGTAGATACTTTAGTAACAAAAGAATTTTTATTACACACCTTGTCTGATATTTTCCTTCAATTAGAATCAGTTATAGATAAAAACAACATTAAAACTGAAGAGAAAATCGTAGCCCAATCCAGTTTTATAGAAGATGTGTGTACAAATCAATCTAGTATTCTTGAAATGTGTAGTGACATTACTACAGAAATACAAAAATACTTCTTGAAAGATGTAGAACCAATCAATGAGCATTCAAAACATGTCACTGAGAAACTTGAGAATGAGGTTAACACTTTAAGCTTTAAAGGCAAAGAAGTAAAAACCATTGAACAAAAAATTGACATGATTATCTCTGATATATCAGAGATAAAAATTAATCAAACTTTGCTTAATAAATCTTTAGAGTCCTTACAATTGCATTCTTCAAATTCTGATTTAAATGTAAATTGTCATCCAAAAATCAGTACAGATATTCCTTTAATCCCAGAAGAAATTAAACCTTTAAATCCAAACTTGAATTCTTATGTTACAGTACCCACTTTCAACACATCAAATAGTCCTGAAAGACATCTTATTGATGTGGATAAAGAAGTTAGAAAACAAATGTTAGCCTCCATCCCCAAAACATCTGATTGGCCCACTTTCTCAGGGGAAGGAGAATATGACCACACAGAATTCATTGAGTGGATTGACACTCTTAAGTCTGATATAGACTTACATGATAGAATTATTGTCTCTAGATTAAATCTTTTATTCAAAAACTCTGCCAACCAATGGTATAAAGGTGTTAAAGCCCAATTTGGTCTCCAGTCATGGGAATGGTGGAAACAAAAAATTGAACAAAAGTTTGGTAATGCTGTTGAATAACTGTGACATCTCTCTCTGTGATTCTCACGTGTCATCCAACCTTTCTTTCTTCAACTCGTGCTTCAAACTCGTCATTGGACAGGTCCTCAGACAAACCTCCATCTTCATAAACTCCCTCATTAAATCACGACCTCCACCCCTTTTCCCACCTTCTTCACTCTCAACACTCTCATCTATCCTCACTTCTCTTCCCTTCCTTGTCTCTCTTTCTTTCTATTCTCTCCTCTTATAATTGTCTCTTTCCTCCAACTCTGTCCGGTGAGGTCCATTCATCCTTGAGTCTCATTCTTAACTCATCACACTGATTATCCTATCTTCTTTAGATTACTCTGCTCTGCTTTCTTACATTGTTCTTCCCAGCCTGATTCTCTTATCATTCCTCATCTCTTGACTCATGTTGGTTATCTATTTCTATCTCTATTTCTCTCTTCTCATTCTTCAGTGTTTGTTATTAACTCTTATCTCTTTTTTTAGTCTGACTTCTATTCAGTAATCCAATCTTCAATTCAATATTCTTTACGGTTAAAAGCGCTCACTCGATTGGCAAACCGATATCAAACTCATACGAATAGGAGTCAGGATGGCGGAGATGGCTTTACCGAGACAGGTGTACGATGGATTCCGTCAGGCAATGCTGAAAACAGCACTCGATACTATCCCTCAGCTGACGGAGGAGAATTACTCCATCTGGAAGGACAAGATGACGGCGTTGTTGGAGCTTCGGGGAGTCTTAAACCTACTAGAGGAACCGGATCAAGCTCTCAACAACGACGACAATGCAGAGCTGAAGCTGCTCATCATATCAAAAATCGATAGCGTGACTCACAATAACGTGGTCACTTCGGACAATCGAAACTCGGCGAAGCTTCTATGGTTGAGCATCAAGGATCGATTTGCCTCGGCTCAGTCGTCAAACAGAGCGAGGGTATTCAACAATTTCCTTTACGTTTCGTGCAAGGAAGATAACCTAGAAGCGTTCGTTACCGAAATCAGAGTTTCGATCAAGAAGTTGGTGGACGTTGGGATTGACTTACCCCAAGATATCTTGGCGTACCTTATTCTCTTCAAACTTCCGAACACTCTCGGGCCGTTAAAGCGTCAAGTGATGCATTCCGATAAAGATCTGACGGTCGACTTTGTGTGTAATCACCTCATCCAAGTAAATAACGAGTCGAAAGCCGAAACAACCGAGAAAGCTGCAAATACCGAAGCCGCTCTTTTTACTGCCGGAGGACAGAAGAAAAATAAGAGCTCTAAAAACCCAAAACGATGCACAGACGGGAAACATAACCCGGACCAAAACCATGCAGAGGACGCTTGTTGGCATCTCCATCCCAATAAGGCACCGGACTGGTGGCAAGAGGCTCAGGCTAACTGGAAAGCTAGCAAGGGAGGCGTCAATTATTACATGAGCCTGGTAACGCTCTGGATAGAGAACGGAAAGCCAGCTTCGAAAATTATCCTGGATAGTGGGGCTTCGACTCACATTTTCAACGACTCTCGATTTTTCTCCTCAATCAAATCACATTCTGGCGAAGTCATAAAAACCGGGAAAGAAGGAGCAACCTTACCTGTAAGGGGTCACGGCAAAGTTACTCTGAAATGGGGAAATGCGGTCATCACCCTAGATCATTGCCTTTACGTCCCGGACATTATTGTCAACCTAGTCAGCGCCGGAAGTCTTATGAAGAGCGGATGCTCGATTTCGGGATCAAAACAGCAATTCGTAGTCAGAAAGGATGGACGCAAAATCTGCGGGGGAAACGTGGTCAATAACCTATTCTCAATCGACAATCCGGATCAAATCGGCACCGTCTCAAATCTATCGGCTCACTTCACTCAAAAGCCGGAGTCGTTGAGAGAGACACATGAAAAATATGGACATGCGTCAATTCATCGACTCAAGAATTTCATCGATGACTCGGTATCTGAGGAAGAAAAGTCAAAATTTGAATGCAAGTCCTGCATTGTGTCCAAGATAACGAAATCGTCATTCAAGGGAATTTCTCGTCTGGCGACTAAACCTTTCGAACGAATTCATCTGGACCTAATTGGTCCGATCAATCCCACTTCATCTGCGTCTCACAAATACATCTTAACTGTAGTCGACAACTTCACAGGATACTTGGCGGGGTTCCCTCTGGTGAAGAAAGACGACACTCAGGAAATTTTGATCAATCTTCTGAAAACGGAACGAAAACGGTTGGGATATTTCCCAAGTCTTGTATGCTCTGATGGAGGAGGAGAATTCACTGGCCACAGGTTAGTGCGATTCTATCTTGAACATCACATCAAGTCGTTAATCTCAGAACCTTACCATCCTGAACACAATGGCAGGGCCGAACGTGCAAATCGTACAATAGTCGAGTCAATGAGGGCATCTTTCAACTCATCAAAAATTCGGAAGAGTATGTGGCACGAGGTAGTCAAATCAGTCTGCTTAGCGCTCAATCAAATACCTCGAAAAGATCAATCGCAGTCGCCGTGGGTTCTAATGCATGGCTATGAATTGCCTCAAACTTTTCTCAAGCCATTAGGGACTCAAGTAGTTTACCTCAATCAAAGGAGATCGAAAGGGACAAAGTTTGAAGAGAAAGGATCCGAAGGAATCCTGATAGGATTCAATCCAGCTCTCCTCTCGTACAGAATCTACACGCGAGAGGGTACTATTCTAAGCTCAAAACACGTCCGATTCATCAGCTCTCCTTCCTCCGAATTTGTTTCCAGCGACGGAGACGACTACTTTGGAGAAGAGTTGAATCTTCCTCAAGAAGAACGAACAGAGCAGTCTAGGCCCCAAATGCCTGGAGACAGACAACAAGACTCGGAAGAGCGTTCTGATTCCGGGGAGTCTCACACTCAGACGGAAGAGAATCAAATTCAAGACGAATCCGAAATCTCTTCACAAGATGAATCTCAAGAACTTCAACAATCCCTAGCTCCCGAAAGACCAACTCTCAGAGATAGATCCGCAATCAAACCGCCAGTACGATACGGTTTCCATCATTACTTCGAACCCAAAAACTTTGAGGTTGCGATCAGATGCGACGACGCTAAACATTGGAGGAATGCCGTAGAAAAAGAAGTACAATCAATAGAAGATCATGAAGTATGGGAAAACCATTACGACGAGCCTCCTAACCCACTGAACACTACGTGGGTATTCAAAATAAAAGACAATTGTCATGGCGACCCATTGAAATTCAAAGGTCGTCTCTGTGTACAAGGTTTTGACCAAATCGAAGGAATAGACTGCGGTGAAACCTTTGCTCCGACCGGAAAAGTAGCTACTTTACGAATGCTGCTATTATATTCCTTACAAAAGAAACTTCCGGTAAGACAATTCGATGTCCAAGGGGCGTTTCTACATGCGCCGCTATCTGAAGAAGTATTCATCCGAACTCCCAAAGGAGTGAATCGAGACTCGCCATATCTCAAGCTCAAGAAATCATTATATGGATTAAAACAATCACCGAAAAATTGGTATGAGACACTCACGGGTTGGCTAACAGAAGTGGGCTTCCATGAATCAGACAGCGATCCGTGCCTGTATCTTGGTGAAGACAACGTCTCAAGAATTTTCTTTCACGTTGATGATCTGATCCTAGTCGGATTAGGAAACGGCTTTGAAGACAAATTCGAAAGACGGTTCTCGAACTCCGCGTGCCACGATCCAAACACCATTCTTGGTATGAAATACGAGCAACGGGGAGACAAAATCCTCCTCTCTCAACCCAAGCACATCCTTCATGGTCTGGAAGAACTTGGACTCATGGAGGCTAGGCCTTCTAAGACGCCTCTTACTCCTAATCGACAGCTGTCAGAAGCCTCTGATGAAGAATATGAGGCGTTCAAGAAGCTCAATATTAACTATTGATCGGCAATAGGTTTAATGAACCACATTGCTATGTATACTAGACCGGATATCAGTTTTGCGGTCTCGAGTCTAGCTCGATACTCAGTCAAGCCCGGGATCAACCATTGGAACGAAGTCAAGAAAGTTTGGCAATACCTCAAGTATACTCAAGACATTCAACTTTGCTTAGAAGTCAAAGAACCGGAAAAGCTCCTAGAAATCTACAGTGACGCTACTTGGGCCGACGATCCGGACACTAGAATTTCTCAATCTGGATATCTGTGTTACTTACATGGATCGTTGATCTCGTGGAATAGTTGTAGACAACGTAGCATCACCTACTCCTCTACTGAAGCGGAGTTGAATCCTCTCATCGACTCCTTTCAAGAAGGTTGCTGGTTAAAATCTCTACTTTCTGATCTGTGGAATCTCGAGATACCAGCCGCTTCGCATTTCATTGACAATCCTCAATTACATAATCAACTTACCATCGACGACATTACCTTCAAGAAAAAGTATTCGAATACTCACTTCATTGACAACAAGGGACTAGACGACAAATTGAAAAAGTTTGGGTCTAATCCGAAAACTCGACATATCGACCTAAAAATGAAGGGACTTCGTCAAGAAGTCAAAAGCGGATCCATCGAAGTGGTCCTGATCCGCACTCAGGAAATGTTAGCTGATGCGTTGACCAAAGCCGCTCCAAAAGATCCGCTACACAACCTTGTCAATTCCTTTACGTCATCGACACAACCCTCTTAGTTGTACCTCATCGGCCACGGGGAGTGTTGAATAACTGTGACATCTCTCTCTGTGATTCTCACGTGTCATCCAACCTTTCTTTCTTCAACTCGTGCTTCAAACTCGTCATCGGACAGGTCCTCAGACAAACCTCCATCTTCATAAACTCCCTCATTAAATCACGACCTCCACCCCTTTTCCCACCTTCTTCACTCTCAACACTCTCATCTATCCTCACTTCTCTTCCCTTCCTTGTCTCTCTTTCTTTCTATTCTCTCCTCTTATAATTGTCTCTTTCCTCCAACTCTGTCCGGTGAGGTCCATTCATCCTCGAGTCTCATTCTTAACTCATCACACTGATTATCCTATCTTCTTTAGATTACTCTGCTCTGCTTTCTTACATTGTTCTTCCCAGCCTGATTCTCTTATCATTCCTCATCTCTTGACTCATGTTGGTTATCTATTTCTATCTCTATTTCTCTCTTCTCATTCTTCAGTGTTTGTTATTAACTCTTATCTCTTTTTTTAGTCTGACTTCTATTCAGTAATCCAATCTTCAATTCAATATTCTTTAAATGCTACTTGGAGAAGAAGGGTGCAAAAAGCCTTTTACACTTCAAGATTTGATGCCAATAATCCTTCTGTATCCTCATGGGTTACCAAACAATACAGAAGGATTAAATCAATTGAGCCTTATTTGAACATTGAACAAATCAATATTAAACTATTAGATTTGTGTGATGGAGAAGTAGCTTATGCTGTTAAATGTGCATTAGATACTACTAAAGCAGAAATTAGTACATTAATTAATGTATTACAAGAAATAGTTGACCAAACTAATCTGGGTAAAAGATCAAAATTTCAGAGCAAACCTTTTGTACCTAATCCACCTATTGCATCAGATAAGACAAAGAATTATTCTGATGTTAGGTGTACAAATTGTAATATTAAAGGGCATGCAGCTAAAGATTGCAGAAGAAAAAGAGTAGTTAACAACATATCTGAAGACAAAATTTCTGAAGAATCAGAAGATCCAGAATTAGATGAAGAGTCTGAACTTGATGAGGACAACATGGATCCCCAAAATGTTGTTGGAAACATATTTCACATAGATGAGAGTAAAGAAAAGAGTAGTGTTATTAAATGAAATTAAATGACATCACTGTAAATACTTTACTTGATTCAGGTGCTTATGTATCTTGTGTGGGAACCAGATATTTATCTCAATTAGATAAAGACTATAAAACTAAAATTGTCAGCCCTGATAATAAGACTTATAAGAGTTGTAACCAAAAATTAAATTATATAGGAAAAATTAATTATGATTTAACGCTTGGTACAGTTACAATGAACATGACATTTATGGTAATGGAAGATATCAAAGCCCAATATTTTATCATTGGTAATAATTATCTTCATGCTTATAAAATCAATCTGATCAATTCAGATTCAAGTTATGTAACCATTGGAAATAGTGCTGTTCAGTATCATTATGATACAAAAATCTCCTCTTTTGTTAGTAATATTCTTTCTTTTAAAAATCAAATAAAAGAGGAAGCTCACATATATGATAAACTGTCTAGTGACCAAGTCACACAGTTGTATAACACCTTGTATATGAATATTGGTGCCTTTAATACTCCTAAAGATGAGTTTGGAGCTATAAAAGGTCATGAAGTTAACCTTCAGTTAACTATTCAAAAACCTTTTCCTCCAATATTAAGGAGATCTCCTTACCCTGCTAGTCCTAGAAGCAGAGAAGCCATTAAAGAGCACATTGACACTCTATTAAAACTAAAAGTACTGAGAAAAGTTACTCCAGGAGAGGAAGTGGACATTACCACACCTGCAATAATAGCCTGGCATAACAATAAATCTAGACTCTGTGGTGATTTTAGAGCTTTAAACAGTGTAACTGTCCCAGACAGGTATCCTATGCCCAAGATTAATGAATCACTAACAAATTTAGCCAAAGCCAAATACATCTCTACAATGGATGTACTTAAAGGCTTTCATCAAAACACTGTCAGTGTTGAGAGTAGAAAATGCCTCAGGATTATTTGCTACTTAGGTGTTTATGAATACTTAAGAATGCCTTTATGTATTAAAAATGCCCCTTCTCATTTCCAAAGAATGATGGATGTTGAGTTCTACAATGAACTTAGAGAAGGATGGTTAATTATCTACATAGATGACATCATTGTCTTTTCTCAGTATTGGGATGAACATCTTACCAGATTAGATCTAATTCTTAAAAGAGCAATCAAGATGAACATGAAAATTTCTCTACCTAAATGTCACTTTGGGTTTAATGAACTCAAAGCTCTGGGACATGTAGTATCTGGTCTTACTTTAGGAATAGATCAAAACAGAGTAGCTGCTGTTTTACTTAAACCAGTACCCACTACTGTAAAAGAACTCCAAAGCTTTTTAGGCTTTATGAGTTATTACAGGCAACATTTAAAAAATTATGCTTCCATATCTTCTAGTCTGACAAAACTCATTAGTCCTAGTGTAGTATTTGAAATGACTAAAGAGAGAATAGATGCATATAACACTTTAAAAGAAATGTTAACAACAGCTCCTGTACTTTTTCACCCTGACCCTACTCAACCCTACAAACTCTATGTAGATGCCAGTATGGAAGGACTAGGTGCAGCTTTGCATCAAGTTAAAATCAAAGATGACTTACCAGTTGAAGGACCTGTAGTCTTCATTTCTAGAAAATTAAAGGATTCTGAAAGAAGATATGGTGCATCTCAACTAGAATGTCTTTGTTTGGTTTGGGCCTTAGAAAAATTGTACTATTATTTAGATGGATGCTTCTTTGAAGTAATAACTGATTGTACTGCCCTCAAAAGTCTTATAAATCTTAAGTCACCAAACAGACACATGCTGAGATGGCAGATCTCTATCCAAGAATGGAGAAGCTCTATGACTATAACTCATAGAGAAGGATTAATACATAAGAATGCTGATGCACTTAGTAGATGGTCTTTACCAAATACTCCAGATAATCCTGCATATGATGAGGAAAATATGGAAAGAGATTTACCAATTATGGGTATTAAAATTACTAGCCTCAAGGATGAATTCTTTGAAACAATTGTAGACAGTTACTCCAATAACAAAAATACCACAATAATTGTAGAAGCTCTGAAATCAGACTTCAAGGACATTGGTATTTTAAATGGTTTGGATCCACCTTGGAAAAGAAAATTTGATGAAAAAAGATTTGTACTCCTAGATGGACTTCTCTATTATAAAAGTAACCATGCTTGTAGTCTTGTACTCACATCACAAAATCATATTAATGACATTTTATTTGAATGTCATGATAATATGTTTTCTGGCCACATGTCTACTGACAGAACCCTTGAAAGAGTAAGGTCTGTAGCTTGGTGGTTTGATTGGAGAAAAGATGTAATACAATATTGTTCTTCTTGTGACAGATGTCAGAAAGCAAATAAAGCTACTGGTAAAAGACATGGTATGTTGCAAGAAATTAATGAACCAAAATCTAGGTGGGAAGTCATTAACATGGATTTTGTAACTGGATTACCTCCAGCAGGTAAGGAAAATTACAATTGTGTTTTAGTTGTAGTAGACAGATTCTCAAAAAGAGCAAGATTTATTCCTTGCTTTAAAGAAAATAATGCAATGGATGTGGCTCTATTATTTTGGAATCATATCATTGCTGATGTTGGATGTCCATCAGTCATTATTAGTGACAGAGATCCAAAATTCACTTCTGAATTTTGGGATAATTTGTTTAACTTGATGGGCACTAAATTAGCCTTTTCCACAGCTTACCATCCTCAGACAGATGGTTTGGCTGAGAGGATGATACAAACTTTGGAAGACATGATCAGAAGATATTGTGCCTTTGGACTTAGTTATAAAGACCAAGATGGTTTTACGCATGATTGGATTTCTGTATTACCTGCTCTTGAATATGCTTACAATTCAAGTAAACACTCAGTTACTGGCAAAACTCCTTTTGAATTAGAAAGAGGATGGACTCCTGTTTTGCCTGTAACCAGTGTTCTTAGCAAAACAGTTCATATTCACCCAACTTCTGAATCATTTCTCAATATGATGAATAAAGCAGAAAAACATGCCCAAGATTGTATCAAACAAGCAGTTGACTATAATAAGTCAAGATGGGATAAAACCCATAAAGAAGCTAACATTAAAGTTGGGTATCAAGTATTAATATCCACAATAAACTTTGCCAATATGGATGGTCCTAAAAACTTAGAGACTCTTTTATTGGTCCTTTTGTAGTTAAAGCCTTTCATGGACCAAATGCGGTAGAAGTTATACTAACAGAACCATTTCATAGGAAACATCCAACTTTTCCCATTAGTCTTCTTGAGAAATATATCACTTCTGATAAACCTAAAAATAATGTTCATACTAATAAAAAAGCAAATACTCCACCAATAATTGATGAAGAGAATTGAATTCCACATAAAATCCTTAATAGGGGGTATCAAATATGACCAAATCCACCATTATCTAATCAACTGGTTTTGAAAATCCACCATTTTTAAAAACCATGGATATCTATATAAAATGTTTCAGAATTCTCAAAAGTCAAATTTAGTGGAAAAACCTAATTGACTGGTTTTAATGGTGGATTTGGTCATATTTGATACCCCCTAATGATAGAAGGATTATGAGAAATAACCAAAGTACTAAACAATATTTAGTTAAGTTTAAAAATTCTCTTGCAGATAAGGATAAATGGTTGGAAGCTAAAGAAATTAATAATGATTCGCTACTTAGAAATTATAGAGTAGAAAAAAGACATTAGCCTTTTTTCTCTTTTTTAGTGTGGGTGAGTGTCAGCCACCAAGATATTACATGTAGTATGTAACATGTAATACTTGAAACTGCAAGCTTGAATAATTATAATTATTCTTTATTTTTTGTTATTATTATCTTTTATTTTAACAGTCTCAACAAAGTGGAAATTAGACTCTAACATTCTATCAATTTGTATAATAGTCTAATAGTTAAGGACTGGCTTAATAATAACTGGTCTAAGCTTAAGGACCTGAGTTCAAGTCACACTCATGACCACATTCAATGAAAACATTGACATAAACTTATATCTATTTTTTACCAAAATTAAGTTATAACTTAATTAATGAAAATCGTTGGAAAATTAATTTTCAAACATGCAATAAATGGATTAAGAACCATTTATTGGCATAGTTTTCTTCTTGAAAATCCTGGAAGATCCAAGATTAACACATAGTAATTCATAGTATAAAATTACATATAAATAAAAGTAAATCTTTATGTAAAGTATATTAATTATGCAATAATGACTTGTAAATTAATTCCCACATGTTTTACTCTCCAGAGCAAGCGCTTTTCCAAGCTCTAACCCCAAAGGAAGTTACATGTACATGTGATTAATATTTATTTAGTTTAATTAAGAAAAATAAACATTAAATTATTTTAATTAATGTGAAATAAATATGGCATCATTTTAATTAAGAATGACACCATGTTTCACTTCTTACCACGAACAGGCTGATCAGATTCACCTGGTAACATTGCCCCAATCCCCACTGTCAAATAAATTGCAGAGGGATTAATACAAAATATTTATTATTTAAGGAGGAGGTTTCTTCACCAAATTGAAGACATCCTCCCCCCATCAACTTTGACCATTACTAGATAACTTATTATAAGCTACCAAGGCGTACACCTTCTCCTGTAAGTTAGGAGGACTGGCCTTTTCTACTTATAACTATCTTTAATAGTTAGAGTTCTTCAAATCCCCCCCAATTAAATTAATACTTCTTAATTTAATTGGAAGAACCGTGTTAAAGTCTGGTTAGCCCTTCTGAGGATATTTATTCCCATAACAGAAGTCTGGCAGCAGGGTAGTAACCTGTTTTTTTATACTTAGTGTTTTTAACAAAACCATCAAAGTAATTTTGCTTATAGTTATTTTTGTTACACTTTTTTAAGTGTAAGACCTTTTATTCCTTACTGTACACGCCACTATTTGTGGAATAGAGTCCAGTTTGTTGACATTTTGGAAGATTTTCCGGGGCGCAAAGTTGGATTGCTGCACTACCAGCATAATTGCCTAGGTTGAGTTCATCCCAGTTAAACTTGGATGAAAACAACCAATTTAAATTAGGTTGACCTCAACCAATGAAATATAAAACCAAGGGGGGTCCCTTGGATTTATATTTCATCAGTTGATTTCAACCAAGTTTAAATTGGTTGAGTGCATCCCAGTTTAACTAGGATGACTTCATCCTAGGCAATTATTCTGGCAGTGCTGTATTATCTTGGGTGTCACCTTGAAACTCACGTGAGGAAGGTGAGCAGCTCATACCACTCCTCCAATTGCATGAAGGTATGCTAGCTAACTTGTGATTTAATAGTGTAATCTTCTGGCTAGCCGGATATCTGACCTAAATTTTGGAACCTCATTGTTTCATGCCTATGTGCATGAATGGGCCTGTCAAGTCAAGTATAACCCTTGATTCAACTTCTGGTGGGGTCTATCAGATGGTGAATGCTTGGAGCAACTTTGGTCTTTTCTGTCAGCCACCAAGACATTACATATAACATGTAACACTTGAAGCTGCAAGCTGTATAAATATTAATTCCTTAATTGAAGAACAGGCTTATGAATATCTGACTGATACATAAAGCTCTGTGTTCAAGCCACACTCATGACCACATTCAGGAAAATGTAATAAAATTGTTTAAATTATATCCATTTTCTATCAAAACAAAGCAAATTTAATTAAAGAAAATCCTTGGCAAACCAATTTTCAAGCACGCAATAAATGGATAAAGAACCATTTATTGGTATAGCTCTTTCCATGAAAATCCTGGAAAATCCCAGCATAACCCATAGTAATATATACTATAAGGTTACATCTATGTTTAAGTAAATAGTTTATGTATTATGTATTATATACATAGTACATGTGATTGCAAATCAATAATCCTTCAGGGCAAGCGCTTTTTCAAGCTCTGGTCCCTAGATAATTTAATCACAAGTATTTCTTAGTGAAATAAATAATCATTGCTGAAATAAATATTTACTACTAAATATAGTTGATGTGAAATATTTATGGGGTCATTTCAAATAGAAATGACACAATATTTCACATCTGATCACAAACAGGGTGATCACTTCCCCCTGGTGATCTTACTCTGATCACTGGTTCCAATAAGCATGTGAAAGAATGATTATTTTATTATTTAAGAGGAGGTTTTCTTCACTAAATTGAAGACAACCTCCCCATCAATTTTAACCCATACATTAGATAACTCTTTATAAGCTACCAGGACGTTCACCTTCTCCTGTAAGTAAGGCGGACTGGCCTTTTTCCCTTATAACTACCTTAATAGTTAAAATTCCTCACAAAAACTCCCCCCAATAAATTAATATTATTTAATTCTATTGGAAGAACCGTGTTATATTCTGGTTAACCCTTCTGTGGAACATTAATTCCAAAAGAAGTCTGGTAGCAGGCATTAGAACCTGTTTATTTACTACTCAAGTGTCATTACACTATAGTATTTATCATATAAAGCTTATAATCTGTTATTTACACTTTTAAAGTGTAACATTTCCTTTTATTCCTTTTATTCCTTTCTGTACACGCCACATTTGTGGAATAGAGTACAGGAAGTTAAAATTTTCTATCACCTCTGGTTTCTCCTCTCTGAGTCTCCACATGTCTTCATCGACTTACCAGTATCCAGGCCCAAGGCAATTATCAGGGCGTTGATAATTGCACGCCAACCCCAACCCACACGCCAATTTGTTTTGGCGTGCGGGGCCTACACGCCTATTTTTTTTGGCGTGTAGGGTCTACACGCCAAAAAAAAGGGCGTGTGAGACCCGCACGCCAAAAATGGCGTGTGGTTCCCACACGCCATTTTTTTTTGGCGTATGGGCCCCGCACGCCAAATAAAATTGGAGTGTAGGGCCCGCACGCCAATTGTTTGGCGTGCGCTCCCACACGCCAATTGTTTGGCGTGTGGGAGCGCACGCCAAACAATTGGCGTGCGGGTCCCCCCTTGCTCACATAATCGAATGGGAGGGCCCATTTGATTACGTGAGCGAGCCCCCTCCCGGCTGACGAGGTTATACAACCTTGTCAGCCAGGGTATAGCCTCGCCGGACGGGAGGACTTCTTCCTGGCCAACGAGGTTGTATAACCTCGTCGGCCAGGAGGAAGTCCTCCTGGCCAACGAGGTTATACAACCTTGTCAGCCAGGAGGAAGTCCTCCTGGCCAACGAGGTTGTATAGCCTCGCCGGCCGGGAGGACTTCCTCCTGGCTGACGAGGTTGTATAACCTCGTCGGCCGGGAGGACTTCCTCCTGGCTGACAAGGATATACAACCTCATTGGCCAGGAGGACTTCCTCCCGGCTGACAGGGTTATACAACCTCTTCAGCCAGGAGGAAGTCCTCCTGGCCGACGAGGTTGTATAACCTCGCCGGCCGGGAGGACTTGCGCCTGGCCGGCAAGGCTATACAACCTTGTCGGCCAGGAGGACTTCCTCCTGGCTGACAAGGTTGTATAACCTCGTCAGCCGGGAGGAAGTCCTCCCGGCTGACGAGGTTATACAGCCTTGTGCCGGGAGGAAGTCCTTCCCTTGCTCACGTAATCGAATGGGCCCTGCCATTTGATTATGTGAGCAAGGGGGGACCCTCACGCCAATTGTTTGGCGTGCACTCCCACACGCCAAACAATTGGCGTGTGGGAGCGCACTCCAAACAATTGGCGTGCGGGCCCTACATGCCAATTTTATTTGGCGTGCGACGCCAAAAAAAAATGGTGTGTGGGAACCACACGCCATTTTTGGCGTGCGGGTCTCACACGCCCTTTTTTTTTGGCGTGTAGACCCTACACGCCAAAAAAAATTGGTGTGTAGGCCCTGCACGCCAAAAAAAATTGGTGTGCGTTTATCAACGCCCAATTATCATTCAGAGAAGCTTCTGGATACCACCGGTGAGTATTTGGCTCCATGTTATCCAATATTATATATACAAGTCTTTGGAGCTAAACAAATCATCAGCCCAGTGGCTCTGGAAGAAACTCCAAAATGAAGAGGTAAAGGTATTACTTGATAACCTGTATCATTGCCAGAATCCACATTATCCTGATCAACAACAAAACTCATCGGATCGGTTCCTTGAGGAAGAATGGCTTCTAGAGCAACAATATCATTGCACCACTGAGGTTACGTTAAAGAGCTGTTGACTCGAGCTTGGCCAACTCCTCTGCCTACAAGACAAACTCAATGCTGCTTGGTGAGGCATGAAATTGAATCAGAATTGAATGTGTGAATACATTACTAATCCTTTTAATTCAAATTCCGACTGTGGTGACATAGGAGGACACTGGGGAAATAACTCCACAGAAAGCTCTCGCTCGGGCTACAGCTTGTGGTACACTCACAAAAAAAATCAGGTCAGTTCGGGAGAAGCTTGGAACCTATTATTTGACGGATCAAATGACATGTGAGGGAGTTTTTTATGATTTTTACACTTCATCTACTGATCCACATGTCCTTGCGCATGTAGAGGAAGAGAGCAAGCTGATAGTGAAGGTATGGTACACCAAAACCAAGGTCAGAAGGAGATTTCTAGACTTGATTGAAGCAAAGAAACCACTTATTTGTGTTCACCGGGCCGGGGAAAGCACTACACTTGGTAAACAAATATTCCTATAATCTGATTAACGCGTATAGTTGACTTGAGATTGTACCATAGGTACTCGCAGGAGGCAAAAGCTTATTGACTCTCTTCAGAAGCATGCTGAGAAGATCCAATTGATTCTGAACTCATACAATATCCATGTTAGAGTGTATGTTTCCGCCTGTCCAGATTGCCCCCCTCCACCTGATATGGAATATTCGGAACTACTTTCCCTCCCATCTGACGATACGTTCTGGAAAAATAGGACATTTACAAACACCAATGATCCATGGGCAATTGAAGAATTAACCAAAAAAGGGATCAGAAATCTTGCTTACTTCAAATGGTCAATTGAAGAGCAGCGGAGACTTGGCTGGGAAACTAGGAGAGTAATGCAATGGGCTTTTGAGCGACACCAAATGTTCAAGACTATGCTTCAAACAGTTTTTGGACTGTTGTACAATCCAGAATGCTTGCTAATAAATTGTGCTCTCCAAAGCTTTGTTGAACACAATCAGCTGGCCACACTTCCCTCTGTGTTGGAAAAACTCAAAGTTGCCAGAGTTGTCATCCATGCAGCCTTCGTCAAGATCCTTGAAATCCAAACAATATGGCATCCCCAAATTACTGATGTATTCCACAATACCACCGGACAACCTTGAGATGGTGATATTCTGCAACTGCAGAACACTCAGATGAGTTTCATAGACCGTTTTCATTGTATGGGCTATTTATCTGGTATACCAGGGACATCTGTGAGGAACTGATTTTAGATTCTACAATTGATCCCTTGCAAGAAATACCTGCTACTGGGCCTTTATTGCTTGATACTACACCCAGCAATGATAATTCCAATGAATGCTATTGTACTGATACTTGGGAGACACAGGAGATTTGTTATATTGATGACACAAGATCAACTTGGAAAAAACTAACATTACCTTTAGGTGAGGGTTTATGGCTTCATAATTATTGGTATAATTATTATAACCAATATTTTGGTATCTATTGACAAGTAGGGTTTGTGTTGAAAGAGTGTGATAATTTGATTAAAATAAATAGATATTTTTGTGATTGAGTTGTTTATTCTTTATGATTAAATTTGTCAAGTTACTGAGTAGTTTGTTGAAAGAGTGTAGTAAGTTGATTTGAAGAAATAGATATTTTTGTGATTGAGTTGTTTATTCTTTATGATTAAATTGTCAAGTTACTGAGTAGTTTGTGTTGAAATAGTGTAATAAGTTAATTCCAAGAAATAGATATTTTTGTGATTGAGTTGTTTATTCTTCGTAATGATTAAAATTGTCAAGTTTACTTTACTGCTGCAGGTATTATGTTTCAAGAAACATGATAATGCCACCTTAATTTATCAATCCAAAGCATGTGAAAATATACAAAACAAAGGTCAATATTTATGCCATTCTTTGCAATTGTATAATCAGATGGCTTCTCTCTTCACAAAGGTACAACCAAAGGAACTCATACTTAAATAAATTGATTGACCCTAATTTAAAGTGGCAACCTAGAATACAATCCAATGGAATCACTCATTCTCATAAAACATAATAATAGTCATTTATATTTTAACACTAAGCATAGAAAAACCTAAATATACAAAGGAGATTATGAGATGAAATTTGAGGATTACCTTCTATAAGGTTGGGATCTTGGCAAGGTCTGAATTAGAGATAGAGCTACCATAGCTGGCTGGCCTGGGTTAGAACCAATGAATCTCTTTCCTGTGCAAAATAAGATCATGGAGAGCAAAATAGGATCATGGACACCTGAAACTCCAAAATATTTACATACACCAATTTATTTTGGTTTGATTACATTTTCAGGGTCCATATGGAAGACTTTCTGGTGGTGAGTAAGAACCATCAAGAAAGAAGAACCAAAGAAGAACCATCAGGAGTGAAAATAATAAATTGGAAGATATCTGATGAGAGGTTGTGATATTTACCAATTGAAGAGATGAATTGAGGTTGATCAAAGGATTTCCTCGACAGTAATACATTGAAACATTTGCACAAGCCCACAAGGAAGACACAATGATCATCACTTGTCTATTACACCAGGAAAAATAAATTATCACTTGTCTACAAGTGACATAGCAAATCATAAAGGGGCCTTTCTACATCTGTATGTCACATGTAGACAAGTTTATCACTGCAAAAAGAAACGGCTGAACTGCCTGCAGTTGAGATCCAGCATTCTCCAATCAAGCTACCAGTGTATCTCCACTTATTTATATGTAGCTGGAACAGTCACTGTGCAATGTGCACAGTGACTGTGCATTGAAGCTTGGTCATCATCCTTTGAGAAAGGATGGAGTAACACCACCACCTTCCTCAGATTTTCCACATGTCCTGCAGTTGAGCCAGTTATTTTTGCAGTGTATTATTGTTGGGTATTTAATCACTGAAAGAGAGATAAACAAGTAAGGGCCAGGTGAGGCAAGTTCTCAAGAATCATCAACCAACCAAGTACTGAATGATTAACATACTCTCCCTCCAACTCTCATCAACCAACCAAGTACTGAATGATTAAAATACTCTTCCTCCAACTCAATGACTCAATGATTCAACAATTTTCCTCTCCCACTACTCTTCCCTACCTACCATCATCATCTCCAAATAACATATTAAAACCTCAGTGCTCTGAGATTGTTGTACTCAGTTTAGAATAAATATATCTGCTTAGAACTCAAACCTCAATTGTATGAAGTTGTTGTTTGGTAGAGTTAAGCCACCCTGCCCCTCATTCATCAATTGATTGCCAAGATCCTCAAATTATTCACAATTTTATCAATTAGGATGATCAGAAAAAATGAATGAACAAGATGAGATTGTTAAATAACAATAAACAAAACCAGAATTTCATTTCCTTTACTTCACACCTTCAACCTGTTTTATCTAATGCTTTCCTATTTCAACCAGATTTATCTGATACATTCCTATTTCTACCTGATTTATCTATTGCATTGATATTCCATCTGTGCAACCAATAAGAACTGCATTGATGCAAGCTTGTTAAATTAAATGAATGACTTAACATATGTTCAACATTCTTCTGGATAGAGTGAAAATCCAATAGAAACTAATTAAGGTATTGATTCATACAGAATAAACCATCTCATTGTTCACCTGTACAAGCTGGCTCATATTCATTTTCCACAGGTTCTGGACTTGTGTTGTTTTCATTGGCATTGGTTTCCCGGCTTTCTGTGTTTGCTCCCTCCTGAATAGTATTTGATTCAGGAGAGCTGTCCTGGTTGGCTTGTGAGAGTTTAGGATGGGGACCTCTAGGAATTTGAACAAGGTTGATAAGCTGGTCATCCAGTTCTAAATGCAGCATCTGCAATTGGGGTCCACTAAGGGAGCGGCTGGACTGCGTTATGAAGCTGGAGTCAATCCTTGCATTTGGTGCAACAATGAAATTGTAACCAACATCGGCAAGGCGTGCTTCAGTGTTGGTCCAAGGCCATGCTTGAAGAACACCCAAGGTTTTTTTGTCTGTGAAAAGTGAGTTAGAGTTTCAGCTTCAGCTTTTTTTGTGTAGCATTACATGTGAGGAAGCTGGATGTACCAATCAGCTGGTGCATGCGGTTGGTTACGGTCATTCTGTTCTTGACACCTGAAAGACAATGTTTTCAAGTGATTCATGTGTCAACAAAGCCTTATATTGTTTGCCCTTTGGTCTCAGAAGTCCAGCTAACTCGCATTCAGTGTGACCGGTGATGTAGGACTGGAAACAAGCAGGGTAATGCTTCTTTTGATCAGCATCAAGGCTGAATTGAAGGAAGGGGGTGGCTCCTGGGGTACTCCATGTGAATTGGAAGGAATGCGGACCAAGGTGGTTAGAGACCCCAAAAATTATAAATTGGGCACTATGTCTTGCAGAAATGCGGGTAGTGAATTGCAAGAAGGGGGTGGCTCCTGGGGTACTCCGTGTGAATTGCAAGGAATGCGGACCAAGGTAATTAGAGACCCCAAAAATTATAAATTGGGCACTATGTCTTGCAGAGATGCGGGTAGCCTGATGTTGAAATGGCAATTGGTCAAGCTTACACAGAGAAAGGCAAAGCGCATCTTGAAAATCTTACCTGGTTGAGCCATTTGTCCATGTGCAATGCAACCATATCAGAATCATGTCTAAACAAGACTGTACTTTGCAGATGAGGTTTCTCTGAATTCAATGCCGGAGGGGGAGTGAAGCTGGACGCTATATTGGAAGCTGAAGAAGTCCCATTCACCAGGTTTTGTCCAATGGCTTCTGGTGGTTGAAGGACTGGTGAGAGTTGTGGCGTGCCACTGCCAGCCAAACTAGCAGTATCATCATCTTGCTGTCCTGTGTTGGAGGTTTGGGCGGGAACATCAACATAGGAGCGCTTTTCCTGTTGTGTCTTCTGACGCCATATTGCAGATACAGTTTCCCTTGCCTCCTGGTTTTTAATTCCATTAACAGCTGTAATTGGAGAGGTATGTTAAAAATAATACTAATACTACTGTGGCTTGGAGATAAAAAAAGTTAATCTTACCTTGGAAGACCTCTTGCACCTCTTGAGTTTTGAAGAACTGGTTCCAACAATTGGGGTCTTTCAGTGCAACTTGCTTGGCCCTAAGGATTTGTGCTGGTAGAAAATAAATATTTATCTGCAAGGATGGGCTTGGAAAGGGGAAACAATACTAACATAAAGCCATCCACCATTGGTATAGATACCCCTCATTTGATGACCTTAATGATTAGCATCCGGTGTTGTTGTGTATGATAATCAAGGAAGAATTGCTGGTCTTCCTCAGACATAGCTCCTTTAGAGTTTTCCTGAGCTTCCTTTGTAAGCTCCAATACAGACTTCTTCATCATTTCTTCAAATGGCTGAGGTAGAAGACCAATGTTGTCATTGGGTTGTAAGTCTCTCTTTCATTTCTTTGGGCAAGGATTATTCAAGTCATCGAGAGGTCCAGGTTTAGACAAGGCTGGTATTGGATGGTTACCACTAGTTTGAGATGGATCTTGAGTGGTGGTGGTGTTTTCAGCTTCATCCTCCAGAATAGAAATCATTGGAGCAGATCCTTCCTGCTGTAGCAGGGATGAGTGTTCTTCTGCTGAGTGAATGGGATTGCGTGGACTTGAGAGAGACAGATTCAAAGAACCAGGTGGAAAGTAGGTGGGAACAGAGGGGGGTTGTTTAGAAGTGGCAGATTGCCAAGCGGAAGGATTGTTCTTGGTAGGCATTATGCCGAAATCAGCTAGCAGTTGCTCATAAAGAAAATAAAATCAAGTTAGCTTTCTTAAAAAAGTGATTGGATTGATTGTTGGCTGGCTACTTACCTGGGTTCAACAAAGTTAGAAAAGGAAACAGTATAAAAGGTGGAGGTTACAGAAAGAGATTTGTGGATTAGAACTAAAATGAAGATGGGGCACTTGTGGTGATTGTTGTGAAGATAGCAGAGGGATGTTAAAGAGATAAATAAGGGGACTGAGAATGAGGATAAGTTATTGGGACCACTGGAGAATTCAGAGATTGGAGGAGGAGCTATACCTGTGTGATGACAGAGAACAAAAGAGAAGATGAGTTACTTGATAAGATAGAAGAAAAGACACAAGTGAAAAAACCTGAGAATGAGGATAGGTTATTGGGACCACTGGAGATTTCAGAGATGGGAGGAGGAGCTATACCTGTGTGATGACAGAGAACAAAAGAGAAGATAGAGGAAAAGAAAAGAAAGCAGAGGAAATACATGTAGTAAAATAATTATGAGGAACTAATTAGACCCAGTAATTTCCACCACTTAACCCCCTTTTTCCAATTCCACCTCTTTTACTTTAACACCAGGAAAAATCAATTGTCACTAGACTACAGGTGACATCAGCCTAGGTTTGATGAGCTGCCCATTAGTAGCACAGTTTTCCTCATGTACAGCCCCTTGTAGGGCACAAAGGGGCCATTGAAGCCTAGTTGGAGGAATCAGAGCTAGAACAAAGCTACAGCCATTGTTTCTTGATGTCACCAGACTTCAGGTGACAGTTTATTTTTCCTGGTGTAATAAGAGCATTCACAGTCATCTCAATAAGTTGGCTTGATAAGCTAACTTTATCAAGACGGCTTCCACTTGTGCGCTCAATAGCACTCGACTACTATCAATTTGCTAGAATTCTTGATAGAGTTCCATAAATTTATGGACCTCTATCAAGCTTAATAAGGTAAGCCTTCCTAGCTTTCACAGGTCACCTTTTGGTGAACCCTCCCCCCAACCAACATCCCCGACTTCAACCTCTCCCAAAGTCCCTCCCCCCCGATTTATTGACTCGAGTTGCAGAGGGAACAAGTGTGGAATGGCTCAATAACCCAGCAATTGAGCCGGTTTATTGAGCCACAAGTGGGGACACTCTTTTCAAAATAACTGTTGAGCTCCATAAGCGCTCCACAGTTGTCGAATATTTATTGAAACAACTGTGGATGCTCTAAGGGAAGTGGTAGGTCAGGTCAAGTAGTTCACAGGTGCATGTGACATGGGATTGCGCTAAGCTGGATTGCAAAAGCTGGATGTGGTGCAGCATGGCCTCTGGGTTTCAAAAAATTGAAGAGTATGTGTAAGCCCAGGGAGAGTGTAGCACCCCGCACAAGACTCTCTGAGGCATGTTGGTGGCTACTACATAGGCTGTAGCCGGACTTGGCAGTGCCTATGTAGTAGGTAGTATACAGTAGACAGGGGTGCTTGTGACAAACTCTTGGGGTCTCTTTCTATTAATTGGTGCAGTTGCAACATGTTTCCAATTTACCCTTTGAAATGAATTATTACAGATACTTAAGGCAGCTTGATTGTTGCACTTTGTACCATGCTAGATTCCAATCCCTTGCTGACCAGCAAGAATCATTTTTTCAAAACCATAGTTATGGAATTACCTAGCGAGACCAACTCTGCCAGCATAATTGCCTAGGATGAAGTCATCCCAGTTAAGCTGGGATGCACTCAACCAATTTAAACTTGTTTGAAATCAACTGATGAAATATAAATCCAAGGGACCCCCCTTGGTTTTATATTTCATTGGTTGAGGTCAACCTAATTTAAATTGGTTGTTTGCATCCTAGTTTAACTGGGATGAACTCAACCTAGGCAATTATGCTGGCAGTGCAAGAAGGTCCTCCAGATATGTCACATTTTAAACTCAAACCCAACAAAGATGACTCCAAAGCATTTCTTGGAGATATTTCTAAGCTCTGAAGATTCTGAGATGGCTTACCTGTGTTGTTTGTGGGCTCATCCAAGGGGAATTGGCTCAAAAATGAGATTGGTTAAAATTTTGGGTCACGAAATACAAAGATTGGATGGTGGTTGTGAAAAATCGTCCACTTTTATTCAGGAACAGGTTTGAAAATCTTCCAACAAATCATGGTTGTGAATACTGGAGATTCATGATCACTTTCTATTTACTTCAGGCGGTTCAGGAACTTGTATCACAGGTAGAAACCCACGGTCAGTATCCCCAAGGGGCTTTCCATAGCTCTGTTGTGGTCAAATCTTCCTTCTCTACTCCCCAAGAACAGCACACTGAAGAAAAAATTATGACAGAGGAACATATGCCGTTCTTGTATGGTTTGATCTTTGGAATGCTTCAGAAGAGAGGCATGGCTGATAAAACAATGGGAGACAATGATACACTAGAAGAAGAAACTTTGGCCAATGAGGCCTCTAACAATGCAGCTGAGACAGTGAGTGTTGGTGATGCCTCCTACCTGCACAAACTAACTGGGAAGTACTATGTCAATCCCAGATTCTCAAGGTTTGGTCATTTTTTGAGCTTATCCATACATAACCGACTCAATAAACTAACATTGCTAACATTAACCTCTTCCTAGATTGCCACCACAATCTTCTCAATTGTAGCATTTTCCCACAACCAAAGGCACAATGGCCTTCAACTTAGGAATTCAGTGCGCTTCTTTGCTTTTGGGGTATCTGAGCGCATACATGAATACTTGAACTATCTAGGTTTGGCATCATTGAGGCAAACTGCCATTAGTGCAATGAGGAGTTTATCAAAAGAATGCCAGGAGACTATCAGGAAGGTCATGACTGTGCAGAAGGACGTACCAGTGTGGTGTGCTAAATGTATTCAAGTATTAAAATTACATAAAAGCATAGTTTTATATCAATAAAAAGGGATATTACTAGTTTTTTTATGGACAAATTGGATTCTACCGGTTATTTAACCCACAGTCACTCTCTGAAACCACAGGGCCAGCAGCACTTAGACAAAACTTGTTAGAGTAAAAACCAGTTTTGTTAAAAGTATAAGTACATAGTAGAGCTTAATTTATAGTCACATGTAGAGACACACATATAGTCACATGATTCATCACATGCTTGTTGTAGGACTCACCAGCTAAAATGCCTCATATTTTACTATATAAAGGGGAGGTTGTTCCCTCCCAGAAAGAAAATCATGCCAGTTTTGGGGAAGTAGTTCTATTTTGTAGTTGCACAAAAACACATAGCATCCAGTAGTGATCCCAATCAAGGTTGCCCCTTTTTTGTGTGCTCTTAAAAAGCAAAAGTGTTATCATCACATTGCCCTCTTAGCTGAAGGTTAAGAAAGAAGGCAATACAACTTGAATATTTCACATTGATTCATCATCCATCCCAGAACATAAATATCTTTTCTTTGCAAACAAATATCTGATCTAAGCCTGATCAAGAGAATGCTACATATAGTTTTCTCTATCATAAGTTTATGCCACAACAATAAATAAATTTTGTTGTAAGAATTCTGTGTAGTATAATAGAGGGTCAGGTATTTCAAACCACCTGTAACAGTAGTATTACTTAGTTGGAATATCCTATTGTTATTTCCCCCTTACAGAACTGCCATCCATCCCAAAGGAGTTCTCACACCGGTGGCCCCCAGTATATGTATTGATAACATTTACATGGAGCAGCGGGTGCATGATTTATCAGTAGGCAACCGGACCAATATCTTTTGTGGAACCTGGGGCTACATCCATGTCCCAAGCAATTCCCTCCTCTGTACTCTCAATTTACCGGAGCTCACTTTGAATTCTTACACTGAATCCATACATGCTGTGAAAGCATTCCAAATTGAGCCAGCTCATTTCATTCCAACTGCAGAGGCACAATTGAGTGAAGTGGCTGTATGGAAGAGCCAAATAGCTTGAGTTCTTCAGGAGCATCTTGCAATTCCATCAAATCCCAGCTCAGCCACACCAACCAATCCACCAAAAATTGATCAAAGTCAGCCATGAAATGCCAATCATCCACATGTTGAAGCTGATGGATGCCTTGGATAATTATGCTGAAGGAATTTGTCAGTTTTTCTCTACTATCCTCCATCAGTCTGGCCTTTCAGGACAAGCTTTCAATTGCCGCCTTCAACCAATGGATGGTGACTTGGGAACCATTAAGAACTTAAATTCCCTTAGATCTCAGTGTTCTCCAAGTCCCCATGGCCAATAAAATATTGAAAATGTGGTTTTTAAGCTTGGTGCCTCGCACACCTTATGGAACATTGCATAAACCATATTTACTCACCATTTTGGTGACTCAAGCAACCAATCAGATTGTGGCGCCTGGAAGTTTTTGGAGGCATTGGGTTTTCCATCAGAGAAATCAATTCAAAAGAAAGACTTTACCCTCATGATTAATCAAATGGAAAAGGTTACAGAAGCTACTCTTTATTACTGCTTGCGGTAAGTCTGCATTTTACCATGGAACCCATATGTTTTCAGGATCATGACTGAATATGTGATGTACTATTACCAGGGTTGTTATGAAAACCCAGTTTTACACATCTGCCAAGGAGCACCTGACCATCCCCACTTCAAAATGGAACACAATCATTGATGAATGTTACCAGCAATTCTGTTCTCCTGAAGCACACAGGGAAGGGGAAAAAAGAATTTGTCCCAAGCTGTCAGCCTGCTACTAATTCAGAGACATCCTGACCATAGCAAATTATACCAATATACAACTTATATTCTTATTCTCAAAAGAATGCACACCTTACGTCTTTTTTTTTGAAAGAAATTATTAAAACAAAACATATAACACAGAACACCAGGAAAAATTAATTGTCACCTGACATCTGGTGACATCACAAAACAATGGCTGTAGCTTTGTCCTAGCTCTGGTTCCACTCCAACTAGGCTACAATGTCCCCTTTATTTCCTACAAAGGGCTGTAAATCAGGCAAACTGTACTACTGATGAGTAGCTCATTGTACCTAGGCTGATGTCACCTGTAGTCTAGTGACAATTGATTTTTCCTGGTGGAATCTAGATATAACTTCTAAAGTATAAAGAAAACTTAGAATATTATTTCAGATTCTGAATCTAAATGTAAATTAACCTGGGTAGCTCAGCAAAAGTACCCTGTAATTATTACTCCTTCATATCCCTTCACAAGGCCGTCAAGTTTTCATATGACTTAAAAATCTACATAACCTTAAATATATGCTAGTAGACTATGTAATTAAGGTTAATAGAGTTTGGGTATGATGCATGAATAAGGTTTAAATCATCATTTCCATAGTTACATGTACCTGGCACCTGTAATAAAAGCCACAACCAACACCACAGCCATACTTTTCCTACTAAGGCCAAGATAGCCCAATTGGTTGGTTATAAATAGACTACTGGTCCAAAAGGAAGGAAGACACAAAAGTACTCAACATACTGGGAACATTAAACCACTTTGGGCCTTTTGAAACATGTAACTAAGCCCTACTGCAACCAAACCAGTTATACAGGTAACTAGGCGTTAGTAGAAGACTAGACCAGGCAAAAAAGAGCTTATGCTTCGCCCCCAAGAGCCCAGAATGGATATATATACACAGCCCTTCCTTCCCACAAAATGATATCCCCATCTTCATTTACATTTACCAGCTTTTACCCACCATATCAACCAGTCTTACAGCCTGTTATATAGTACAGTTTTTGCTTGTTTTATACCTGAAGTTCAACCAAAAACCTTTCACCTTTCTCAACACTCATCACCAACCTGTTACCTAGGTATTTGAGCGCCCCAAGACCAGTCATAATCCTCCTGAAGTTATCTTTCCTGGAAATAAACTAGTGAGGCTTATTTCCTTATACACTTCAGTAGTATACTACTGTCTGGGCATACTTTCAGCTATGTGTATGAAACACTGGCTTAATGTCTATGAGAAAGCCAGGTACTATCACTGTGCTGAAAGGTTATCAGAATAATCACAAGGCTTATTCTCTCTATAGTGTCCAAACTATGCACAGAGGATAACCTAAAACTCCTTATAATTGTCTATTTGATATACAAATAAGTCAATCAGGAGAAGACTAACAGCTAACCATATAGGTTTGGCTATCTTTCTGTCTTTTTGAGAGTGTAACAATGTAAATTGTTACTAAGCAGCTGGCAAGCACTTGAGCTGATTGGCTACTGTCAGAGGTGGTAGTCTTGCAGCAACTGCTTTATAAGGAATAGTCCAAGGTCTAAGATGGGGATGTTCTAAGATAACTTGATAACTAGTCCAGTAAATAAGGTGGGTTGGATAAAGGGGATAACACTACTCTACAAGTAGGAGGAGAATATTCAGATTACTTACAAATATGGTACTGGGGGAATATGCTGAGGAACCAATCCTAGGCCAGAAATGGCCTCCTTTTATATCCTAGAGATTCCTTGAGGAAGGTTCTAGAATGTTTATTCTAAATTCTGCTCTAATGTATTACAATTCAAATGTACCATGATGTAATGGGAATTGTATTGAATTGAGCACAGTATTTTCTATGTCCCCATGACCTCATGACATGTGTGTATAACCAATCACATCATAGGCCAATTCATTTAATAGAACAATACTGGGAAATTACCACACACTTAGGTAATTTCTTTCTTATAAGCATAATATTATTATGCAAATAAGTTTATTGTCTCTCAGCTTTTATGACAATAATTTCTTAATCAATATTTTATACTTTTATTCCCTTTTTCTTAAAGTATCTTTGTCATATGATCAAGTACTAGAAGGAGTAGGAATTTAGTGGTAGTTTGAGTGAGCTACCCCACTTAATTTTACATTCTGAGTTGATTAGTATAATAATTTTTTATGATATGTTATTATTTACATTAGTAATACATTATTTTTATTGTATTTTGTAGTTTAGTCAGTGCTTAGGATACTCTGGAGTATCTCTAGGACTGACACATACCCTTTGACCAAAAAGACCAGAACCTTGCAGGGCACAATAAACCACCCCTGTAACTCAGGCCCCTCCCTTAATGAAAACTTATTTTTTTTATTAAAACCTTTTCTTTTAAACCCACCATTACCCATGTCCCCTTGACACATACCCTTGTGTTACCACCTGTTTTTTACTTGCACCCAGTGTAGCTAGAAAGATTCCAGTCTTTGGCATCACTGAGGCTGACACAAGCTTAGCAACACCCTCACTCAATTACACGACTTCTCATCTGTAGTTGAAGCAAAGAGATCAATGAGTGCCGGGGATGTTGGAAGACTAATCAACATATGGAAAGAGTGGTGTTTGATGAGTCAGGTCCTTACTGAGCTTACAAACTACTCATCCTGAATGGTACTACTTCTCACTGAATTATTACCACCATCCTTGAGGAAGTACCTCAGCCACAACTTGTTGATTTCACCAACTGGCCAGAGAGACCATTTTGTTGCAAAAGATTATTGGCCTTGAAATTCAGAATTATTGCTTAAAATTCTTCCATAACAAAACTGGCAATGGAGCAAAGATAGATTGACTACGTGAATTATTCTTGTTGAACATTGATACAGTAATTAGTCAAAATTTGACTTGGATGATCAATCTAATTATGTATTAACTAATACATACACTATTTAAACTTCTTCAACAGTTACAGCAGATGTTTCAATCACTCAAGTTGGATTGTGGAAATAATGTGATACATCAGTTGCACAAAACCAAGCTGGACACACGCTCACTTGGAATGTTCATGCAGATGGCCAACAACCGTGAGATTTTGGGAGATAAACCCAGCATGGTTTCATCAAAGGTAAACAAAACAGAGAACACTTATTTATCGGGGCTTTCCAAGCTGAAGAGGACAATTCAAACAAAGGACTCAGAACTTAAAAGATTCAAGGAGCACGTATCACACAACAAGCAAGCAAAAAAAAAAAACATTTGCATATTGTAACAGCTGAAGATGACAATGACAGTGGAACAGATGAATCAAGCTCAGTTGAAATTTAGATGGAACCATACTCAGTCAGCTGAATTGGTGATTAATTATTGACAGTTACCTATGAATTTGATGGTTCAGCTATTCTCGAGATCTCTTCTTTATCTTCCTCGTGTTCGTTTGAAGAAGAGGAAGGGTGAGGAGGAGGGGAAAGAAGTTCGGGGGGCAAGGTCTTGAGAGTAGCGAGTTGATTGCGGAGGTCCTGACAGGTACTATAATCACCCATTCCCAAGTGACAAGATCAGTTTACCCTACTTTATTAGAATGCACCAGAGAGAGTAAGAGTAAGAGTAAGAGTAAGAGAGAGAGAGAGAGGGACGTACGCCAAGATCTGGACGGCGTTTTTACGTTTCTCGAGGGCCTGTTGACGGAGCATGAGTTTGAGAGTTTCGCGTGCTTGACGGGGTCTAAGTTCGTTACAGAGGCCATGGATATTGAAAGCGGCTAGTTCGATGTGAGAGACGATCTGATCGGTCTTTGAAGTTGAAGTTGTTGATCGATTGGGAGAGGAGAGAGAGACTGGGCCTTGGTTGGCTAGGACGTCGAGGAGTTGGAGATAGCTATGAATGAGAGTGTTGAGTAAGCACTGTAGAGCCTGCTTTCGTTCTACGAGACCACAAGTCATAGAGAGTCAGCCCTGGTTGGGGATATTGTTATAGTTTGGTTGGTTATTTACCCATTGAGGAGTCGTATAACTTTGGCATGCCCTCAAGACTAGCCTGTTGAGTGTTACCTGGCCAAGGTTCGAAATCACCAAAGGCGGTCCAACCTCCATTAAGTTGGATCCAATCGAGGTTAGGAGGGATGATTAGGGTACGTAGATCGAATGGCTCATGATGATCGTTAAGTTCTTGTTGTTGTTGTTGGAGGATCTGTTGTTGTTTGGATGGGTCGAAAGGTTGTTTGGTGTAGTTGATAGGATCCTTATCGAGTAACTGACGAGCTAGACTCAAGTTATGATTGGTAAACAGTTTGTGACGTGGAGGTGGGGGTGGGAAGAATGAGGAATTGACCTCGTTGGATTCCATCAAGAGATGTGTTGTATGTAAGGATTTGTTTTTTTTTTATTTCGAGGTAAATAAATAACAAGATGAATGTATGTATTTATATGTATGTATGTATTTATAAGTTTTTTATAAAAGTTTAGTAGTGTTTCTAATTTGGTCTAACATTTTAGAGATAAGTTGAGTAGGAGTGATGGTAGTAGTCGTTGGTTTGTTGATAGTTTTCTTGTTATTTTTTGATTCTGGTTGGTCGATAAGTATTCCACCTAACCTTGGTTTTGAGTCGAGGTTGATGAATTCAGATTTAACCGGTAGTCTTGGTTTAGCATGTTGGAGTGCAGCATAGGCCATCTCCTTCTGAATTCCACCACCACCCACTTCGAATAGGACTCTACCAACTGGAGCTCTGGAGAAAGAGAGAGAGAGACGATGAGGATCGATTCAAGATGGTGTTTTTTTGTGATCAGCTTACCTACATGCCCAATATTCGAATGGACCTTTCCCCTTTCCCATCCTGGTTTCGTTTCCCTTGACGCAGACTGGTAGATCGGGAAAGATTCTTAGGTAACATTTAGCACCTTTGGTGGGTTTGATGGCTCGTTTGATGGCCGTCTCACATGATTGGAGTGTCTTTGCGCTCAGTCGACATGGTTCGAGTACTCTGAGACCGTATTGACCGTGTTCGAGTGTGGTGGCGAGGGTAGAACCACCGATCCTGATGGGTGGTGAACCTTTGAAGGCCTTACGATACTTAAACCTCTTGGGTGCTAAGTCAGCCCTAGTCCTACACTGATGAGTAGCTTGAAAACGTTTGGTAATAATTTGAAGTATCGATCTTGAGTTTCGAGTGATCGAGAGCATTTTTATTTTATTTTTTTACTTTGGCTTGTAATTACTTCGGCTTGAAAACTTTTTGGTGGTTGTCGTTTGAAGATGGATGGTTTGATTAGTCAGTTGGCTGATTTAGATCAACAGAAACAACACTATCGATTCAACCGTCGAATTTTAATTAATCCTAAATTAATAAGCCAACTTCAACTGATCACTAATCAATTAGTACTCATCAAACCATCAACAACACAGCCACTCTCACTAGAAAAACTCAACCTTAACAACCTCAGATCGAATGATTTTGGAATCGGATTCATCTGGCCATCCAATCATTCAACCAATCCAAATAGTTAAGACTTGGTTTTTAAATTAAATTAATAAAAATATTAAACTGACATCACTACCACAGTCGTTCAATTATCCTATGATATCTTACTAAGCGCTAAGATCGAACCAGGTCAAACGATTAGTCTTAAAGCTCTACCACCTATTCAACCACAACCAGGTATTATTGGTATTAACCTACCAGTGGCAGAACTCATCCAACTACAACCAATTCAACCACCTCAACTTATTACTTCACCACTACCCACCAACCATTTAACTCAAAAACTTTGGTTAGCTTATATTAAAGAACTTATCAGTCAGTCAATACATAACCTATCCCCAAAATAAAAATAAAAATACTAAGCTCTTTCTCTCTCTCTAATCAGTCGATCGTCAATATCTGGCTATCAACCATTACATCTCTATCCCATTCGAAAATCAACTCTGCTTCTTCAAGGTTCAAGCCATCCAACCCATCCCATCAGAACAACAACAACAACCACTCGAACTATACCAAATCAATCGAAACACTCAAGTCATCATCCTCAACCACCAACCAACAACAACAACAACAACAACAACAATAACCAACAAACCAATCGATCAGATCGGTTACGATGCCATTGGTGGTCTCCAACCTCAAATCGATCAGATTCGTGACTTGGTCGAATTACCATTGACCAGACCAGAACTATACTCTCACTTTGGTAATCTCTCCCTCTCTCTCTATTTTAAAATAAAATAAAAAAACAACTAATCCCTTTCAAAAAAGCTATTACCCCACCAAGAGGTATTCTACTCTATGGTCCTCCAGGTACCGGAAAGACTCATTTGGCATCCATCATCGCAAAGTCAACCAACTCAACCCTACTCACCCTCTCCACGGCTACCATCAGCTCAGCCTACCATGGTGAACCAGAACAAAAGATCTACGAGATCTTTGCCCAGGCCAAGCTCAACAGTCCGACTATCATCCTCATCGATGAGATCGATGGCCTCTTCCCCAATCGAGAACTCGGAGGTGACGTCGACCGACGTATGGTCGGCGCCCTACTCACAGCCATGGACGGAATCGATCAGAAGCAGGACGAGGTTCAACCATCCAGGGTACTCGTCATCGCCACCACCAACCGTCCTCACTCCCTCGACCCAGCCCTCCGTCGTCCGGGAAGGTTCGACCGTGAACTAGAGATTGGTATCCCAGATGCTCAGGGAAGGCTAGAGATCCTCAAAGTCCTCCTACGTAAGGTCCCCAATCAACTCACTCCAGATCAGACCCGAGAGATGGCCGATAAGACCCACGGTTTCGTCGGTGCCGACCTCGTCGCTCTACTCAGAGAGGCCGGCCTCGGTGCCATCAAGCGATCCCTCGCCAACCAAATCCCTATCGATCAAATGTCACTCGACCATCAAGACCTCACCAAGGCCCTACTGACCGTTCAACCCTCGGCCATGCGCGAACTCGTTATCGAGAGTCCTAGAGTCACCTGGGAGGACATCGGAGGACAAGTCTCTGTCAAACAACGTCTCACCGAAGCCCTCTCCTGGCCCTCCCAATACCCTCAAACTTTCCAAAGACTTGGCATCAAACCTATCCGTGGCATCCTCCTCTACGGCCCTCCCGGTTGCAGTAAAACGTTGATCGCTAAGGCTCTAGCTTCTCAATCCAATGCCAACTTCATCGCCATCAAAGGATCTGATGTGTTTAATAAATTCCTCGGCGAATCGGAGAAATCGATCCGTGATTTGTTTCGCAAAGCGAGGGCTGCTTCTCCTTCGATCATCTTCCTGGTCCGTTCTTTCCCCCCCCCCTTTAACCTTTTCCCTACAAAAAGATTGTGTGTGTCTGTTCTGATGATTAGGGTGCTAATGGCTGGATGTAGGATGAAATTGATTCGATCGCAATGGCCAGAGGGTCCGATGACCAAGGAGGAGGAGGAACGGGCGTAGCAGATCGAGTGTTAACGAGCTTATTAGTCGAAATGGACGGGATAGAAGAACTAACAGGCGTTCTCGTTCTAGCCGCGACCAACCGTCCTGAAGTGATCGTACGTCTTCAGCACACTTGTCCATCCACCAATTTGATGTTGATTTCTCTCTGGGGGTGTTCGTGTATTAGGATCCAGCTTTGATGCGTCCAGGAAGACTCGATAGAATCTTGTACGTAGGGCCTCCAGATCTACACTCAAGAGCCGAAATCCTACGAATTAATTTCCGAAAAATGAGCGTCGATCCTCATCTCGACATCCACAACCTTGCCACCCTCGTTCGTCGCCTCTTTTTTTTTTCTTCCCCCACTACTCCTTCCTCAATTTTTGATATCCCTTTTTTTGTGTGTGTTAAAAAAAACAACCCCTTTGGGATAGACGGAGGGCTGTACGGGGGCAGAAATCGTAGCGGTTTGTCAAGAAGCTGCCATCAATGCTATCCATAGAGACAAAGATGTCCAATTCGTTCGTCGTCACTGTTCCTTCACACTAGTTCCCAACTGATCTATCTTTTTTTTAAAAAAACTTTTTCTTTGTGGGGGGGATGGATAGATTGTGGAAGAGGATTTTTTGAAGGTTCTTCAGTCTTTTAAGAAGTCTGTGGGACGCAAAGTCTTGGATGGATATGAACGATGGAGAGATGGTGTTGGCGTCCAGAGCGCTTGATCCTTCCTCTCTCTCTCATACCATCATGTTATTTTTTTAGCAAGACACACATCAAAGGGGCTAGTTTCTGCCTGGAACAAGGTCTTTTTTTTTAAAAAAAAATACGGTATAACTTCCGTTTTTTTCAAAAAAAACAAAAAGAAAAAGAAAAGAAAAGGAAGCTATAGTAGATAAAAAAAAACTCGCTTTTATTATCAGATGTGAAAGATTATATTTTGAGAAATGTGACTAAAAGAACCAATTAGAATGATAGATAACCAATACCATGGCATACCATGAATTATTATGAAAGAAAGATATACGACATAATAACATATTTCAATTGCATTTGTTTTTTTGGTCAAGAGTGTGAGAAATGCCAGAAAGAAAGAAGCAAAGTTCTACATACCACAACAAGCTCATCTTGTGGGGGTAAAATCACTCTATCATCCTCCAATTTTCTACTCTGAACAGAAAACGTTGTATGTACATAACGTTACTTCCCGCGGAAGGTGGTGAGTAGCCAATGTCGGTGAATAACCTCCGGTCACAACCAAACTCGCATCACAGCCAAACCTCGACCGGAAAGTAGGATAACCACCGGACTTCTCCCGAGGATCTTGAATCGAGAGAGAGAGAGATGTCGACTGCCAGCTCATCATGTGAACAAGGCCGAGGAGGACCGAAAGGGTTCTGTGCGGATAGCGAGTTGGGGATCTGGCTGACCGAGACCGGAGGTGGGTTCCATTCCGGCCTGGTTTTCGGAGCCGGTTCATCACAGGCCGATCAGACTGACCGGACAGAATCAGGTGGTGAGTCAACTAAATGAGCAGATCTACAAGACGACGATATCTGACGTTTACTGATTTCGGTTCTATAAAAACAAACAATGTTCTGGATAGCTCGGGATATGGGATTATCGGTTTACGCCGATCGACCCATCCACAAACACGATGTCTTGGCCAGATGCCCTCTCCAAGCCGTCATCGACCGTCACCACAGCTCAGATCGCATCACGAAATTCCTCGCACGACTCCGGCTCTTGGATAGTCACGAGAGCCTTGCGGATCCAGACTCAATCGACGACTTCTTGCTCGGATTCCTCGATAGAACAGTCATTAGTCTCTACTTGATCCTCACTAAAGTCTCGCTCGGTTTAAAGAGTCGTCAAAGATCCTCAGAAGGTGAAGGTAATTAATGAACGAAATCTCCAATTATTATTTCTTTTTTTTTTTACTAAGATGACTGGTACGAAGTTGATAATTGTGAATCATCACCTTTGAAAAGATCCGAGTCCAGTCGAAAAACTGCTCATCGAGCTCTTCTCCTTCCATGCGGAATACGTCCGACTGTTACCGAAGCAAGAGGAGTTGATGACACCGCTGTTTTGGAACGATGCCGAGCTAGTCGAACTGCGCTCGACTTCCTTACTCCAGTCAGTCAACCAACAACGGACGCTATGGACGGACGAGTACGGGTGTTTAGGGGAGAAAATCCTTAGTGAATCTGCCGACTTGCACGCCTTCATCCGCCAACATGTCTCCTGGTATTTTTTTTTTTTTAAAAAAAACATGGCTTCTTTTAGATCATCCTCCCAACCAAGCTTAATCGATCACCTTGTCTCCCTCTCTCCAGTCTAGACTATTTCTGGGCCAGTACGATCGTCAACTCTCGCTCGTTTCCATCCTCTTTATCGATACCGCCCACCTCGCCTCCCCAACATCCCGACCGCGCCCATGCCCATCCAGCGCCTTCATCCGCTCCTTCGGACGAATCATCTGTACCCATCCTCTTGCCCGGTGTTGACATCTTTAATCATAAACGCGGCTCTAAAGTCGAGTGGAGACCTGCTACAGTTGACGGCAAGTCGATCGAGATCGTCTCCTTGGAAGAACAGATCCCTCGCGGTAAATTTCTTCTCTCTCTTGTGTGAAATAATTGGATGATTACTGGCTCTCAAGTGAACGATATATATATTCCAACTAATCTTGATGATATCCTTCTTCTTTTTTGGGATGGAAAAAAAAAGGCGAACAAGTGTTTAACAACTATGGACCCAAGTCGAGCGCGGAATTAATTCTAGGATATGGGTTTGTATTAGGAGATGAAGAGTGGAAGAATAGCGGAGAGAAGGAGCGGAGGAATCCTGATGATTTTTATCCGATCAGGCTGAGTGAGCCGGAGGACGAGGTAGCCTATTCGGCCTTAGTTGGGGAGATTTTCAGTCGATTCAGGCCGGATGATCTGTTACATCATCTACCAAGGGATGGCCAGATCCCATCACTGTTGATGGGCCAACTCAGGATCAGTATGATTTCGTCCGACGAAGAGCTCCTCCTAGCGTCCCATCGTCTCCGGGAGCCCCTCCTGCTCATCTCGTCTGCCTCTTTCCTCGACGCTTTTCGAACCGCCATGGCCCATCAACTCTCCTGGGACAACGAACTTAATTGCATCGATTGTCTCTCCTCCTTGGTCAAGTACAAGCTCCACCAATTCCTCCACTCTCATCCTTCGTTTCCCCATGGCCAATGGAGTCATCAAGTCAGGACACCCGTCAAACGGATGATCGAAATCTATCTAAACGGTATCTATCTGTTTCCCCTCCCTCCACCTCCTTCTTTTCTTTCACTTCTAATCAATCCTGTTTTTTTTTTCTTATACAAGGTCAAGTTGATATCCTGAATGAAATCTTGAAAGTCTTAAAGGATACCTTCCTCATAACTCTCCAAGCCGCTAAACTTGATGGTTATCAGTTCAATCCGGATGATTATGATGATGATGATGATTAGATCATCTTGTCACTTTATTTATTTATATCTTCCCTTAACATAAAAAAATAGATTGACACCCACTTCTCCATATGTCTATAGAAATTTGTTTATACCTTCTTGCCTTTTTTTTTTTTTTACAAAAGAAAAAAAAAATGAAATGAAATTTGGACGACTAGTGGACCTGGTTTTTCTGTTTCAAACTTTCAGAGAATGGGGCAGTTTTTTAGGCTACGAGGATCTACATAAAAGTGAGAAAATACGGTTGTAGACGGTCAAGGAGGAGGAGGATCTTTCTGTTTACTTAAAATACTTTTTTTTCGGGGGCAGGTTCACATTATAATCCATTATTCTCTGTGACAATTATTCATACTTCTTTGTTCCAAGGATAACAAGTAAGTACTCTCCATCACAAACAGGGGGGGGGGGTTGTAAACCCTTTGGAGCAGGCTATTTCTGGACGTGGCTACAACATCACCAATCAGAATCATCTACCAAGCTGTTGCTTACTGGAGTTCCAGATTGAGGATCACAGTGAGAATTTTCTTTGATTTCAAATTCTTGATCCAGAGTCTTGCTGGGAACCATGTTGATGGTTGCAGGAGAAGTTGAATTGGGGTTGATGCAGATGGTTTCTTCATCATGGATATCTATGTTGGGAGCTTGCACAGTAGATGTCTTGGGAGGGGTCGTGTTCTAAATGGAGGAGGAATCAGAATCATCTTCACACCTGGATTCACCAGAGATACTTACATTGGGACCTATATCTAAATTCCAAGTCTCAGGTGAACATGTTAAGCTTTGTGTGACTGGGCTATGCAATGTCCTAGTAGTATCTTCAATCTCCTCCTTGTATCTTGGCGGTAAGATGTCACCGATTCCAGTGACAAATTGAGATCCCATATTTTGAGCTTCCTTTACCTTGGAATCTAGGACTTAAAGGAATTGATTTATTTCAGAGATGTAATCTGTGTGCAATTGGTTGAATTTTGGGCCCACTGCCCCTAGGAATTGATGACTGCCCTCCAAGAATTCTTTCCTGGCTGATACTGTGGATTTAATCATTCAAAAAATCAGCTTTACAAGAGAGGTGGGAAATGAGTTGATTGATTAACTTACCAACACGGTATATATACAGCAATTCAACCACAGGTCTCTTCTGATTTAAGCTCTGGGAAAAATGCTTGGTGGGACCAAGTTTGGGTGCAGGTGTGCTGGGTTCAACTTCTGTGTGTCCAGAGAAACTAATGGATTTTGTGGGACTGCTCCTGCTGTTGGCTGGTTGGATTCAAGAAAAATTGAGACTGTAAGATTTGATATGAGATGTGTTTCATAGAAGTGTTTAGTGACTTACACTTTTGTTCATTTTTGACCGATTATCAGGTTCAATACTTAATTGAAGTCCTGTTAAGTTGTGTGAGAGAAAGGTATCATTGACAGCAAATCAACCAAGGGGTCTCTGTGTGCAGGATGAAAGCTGAAATCTCTCAGCTATGCTCAACCTGATGAGAGCTCAGAGAAAAAAAAAAGAGTAGATTTTTACATTTACTTTTGCAAGTGTTTAATTGAGTTTTCTGGAGGGTTTTGCCGGTAAAGGTTTTGATATGTTGATGAATTTGCTTAATGTTGAATTGCAAAAATCACTTGGGGAATGTAGTGAATTTCTAATCTGGATAAATGAGAGTGAGGTTGAAAAGCCCTTCCAATTCCCCAAACGGTAGGTTATGTTTCCCAATGTACCAAGAGTACTACTTGACAGCTACTGAAACGCAGGGAATATGTTTTGTGGGTATTCTTTGTTGTCGGCCAATGAAATTTCTTTGTGTACACGGCAAGTGTAATTTATGTACATGGCAACAAAAAAAGCCCTGTATGATGAATCAAGGTGTTGTGAAGACTACACACTGTCTACATCTTTCTTTCACTAATAGCTGTTTTTGGCTATTTTCCTATTTCTCTTCTTTCCCTTCAAGCCGCTCCCAGCTTCCACTTCCTATAGAACAAGTTGCATTATTGCCGCTTGCGGCCATCTTACATGCCACTCTTGGCACACTCCACTTATCCTTTTCTCTTATCCCCCACATGCTTGTATGATAGCCTTTGTAATATCCCGCAAGTCCCATCTGATGGAACTTTACCGGAACCAGCCAATCCTCCTTGACCAGTCATTCTCCCTCTTATCTCGGTAGCTTGTGACTTATAAATAGACCCTTGAGGTCCTTGAAATATATCCTTAAAAACCCTTTGCATGGTGAAGTCCAATAAACCTTCAACCTGGAAAGGGTATTATATGGTCTATCAAGCCCGTCTGGGAACAGGCCAAAAACATCCCAAGCGCGCATGGCACACTCTAAAGCGCCCTTGGCACACTCTAAACCTTACTTGGCACTGTGCCAAGCGTTCTTGGCACCCAACCAAGCCTCTCCTGGCACAGTCCAACATTTGGGTGTGTCCAAGCCAAGTCAGGCTTGGCACACACTCAAACTAGAGTACCATGCCTGCCAGATTGGGGGCCATCCAGCTTATTAGAGATGGTCACTATAACAATCATCCAAATAAATGCAACTGGACTATTAGAGATATGGATGCTATTTGAGATAACTCTTTAAAACTAATTGATAGTTTCCTTTTTTTATTTTCTTTCTAATATGTAACATGCAATGTAACAAATGATTTGTTTGGTGGGAACAAAGCCAAACACAGTGGACTATTTGAATAAATTTGCCAAGCATTCAATCTCTTCTGTACTCTTTCCATGAGCAACACACTGAGTCACCAGGTCATACTTCTAACCAATGTGCTTCTGACAATCCAAAAGTTCCATCTTGGCCATCTCAAACCTTAGGTCCTTATCCTTCTCCTCCCTTTCCCAGTGTAATTTCCTCTTGTCTAATTTTATTCCATATTCCCACTTCTTTTCCTCTAATTTAATTCCCACTTCTTCTCCTCGAGCTCAATTGAGTGGTTGAATTTCTTTTCCTCTAACTCAACCCCCTTATTGTTGTTGTTAACCTGTTGTTCAAACTTCAGCATCTCAAAACTGAGGCTGTCACAAGCCACTTGTGCCTTTCCTAATATACAAATAATTTGAAGAAGCAAGTCAGTTAAATAAAATCAGAGCAAGGATTACATTTCCAACTGGCCTGCATCACTCTTCAACGCATACTCTTCATATTGAGAGAAACAATTGGGGGTATTGGGCCCTGAGGTTGATTGGCCCTTAGGATTGATATTGGAACTTCTGGATGCCCTTTGCTTCACCTTGGGTGTTTGAGTTGGAAATGGTTTATTTGAATATTCTGAAGATTCCAATGCAGTGTTGTTAGGTGTCAAAGTTGTGCACAATTTGTTTTTCTTCTTCTTGCAGGGTGACTGAGTATCTTCTTGAACATCAGATGGAAAGTAATCCTCTGAATCACTTTTGTCCAGGGCCCTTTCTTTTGCAGTGAGGGAATCCACAGCCCTTTGATAGCGCTTAGATGATTTAGCCTTTCCACTAGGACAAATACTTCCCACCTGTCCTTGCTAATTTCAAACATGGGAAGAAATGGGGCTTTAGCTAATCAATAAAAAACAGTGATTAATTGATCCAATAACAAACCAGGATTGCCACTTCATGTTCATATGATGGATTGTCACAAACACTGGCAGGTCCAACTCCATCCTAAACTATTTAGTGGCAAGGTGAATTGTTTGAAGAAGAAATTGCATAAGTAATAACAACAAATTCAAACACACCTCTTCACCATCCCTGCCTCCTTCAGCCCTATTCTCACCAGTTTCTAAAGGTTCCAAGATTGCTGACTAAGTCATCATGTATAAAAAATATTGAATATATTAGCAATTATCAAAGAAGAAGATGAAAAAATTGACTGATCTTACAACTGGAGCCCTAGAGTTATTGGAATCCATTGATACATTATCTGAGCCATCTTTCTGAACAATTTTCCAAGTTGGTGTCCTCAGGACCAGAAGAGTCAGAGCTCTCATCACCGTTTTGAGCATTGACTTTGTACAAGAGTGTCACAAACGGTTTCTTCCCCATCAGCTGATGCATAGCATGGAAATGTGGACACATGTTGTCAAGCTTCTTTTCAATGGTGATAATTCCTGCTGATCGGTCTTCATCAGTGAGTCCAAAGCCAGTGGAGAGGGATTGGGTATGTGTTTTCTTGTACTTGTACTTGTAAGTTGTAGCTGTTAAAACAATCTTTCATCTTCCTGATTGATTTGGGAAGGGGATTGATTTCTCAGATTTACTGCCATAAGCTCAAATCCATTAATCTTCCCTTTGGCTGGCCTTCCAACCACGGGTGCCTTACCAGTTCCAAAGCACAAATCACAATTCTTTTAGATTTTGAGCCAGTTGATGATTATGAGGAAGTTGTCCTTCTTTAGGTGAGCAGTAGTTTTCTTGGTTGTATCATTTTCAGGGACATGTTGTCCTTGCTTCTTGATGGGTTTCTTCCTGCTTGCTGACTTCTTTGGTATCATGTTTCCTTTTCCGGTGATGAATTTATTCATTTTTTTGATAGGCATCTTTCTGGGATCAGGGAATGATGGATTAATTTTTTTTCAAGAGCAAGTTTATAATCAACAACCCTTACAATTTTGAGGAAAACTGAAGGACAAATCTGGTGTTGTGATTGGGTGGAGTTGTATTGGGGACAATTGATTGTTGGTTGGGGTTGAATCATGGAGGATTATTGATTGTATTGGGGTTGTATTTTTGGAAAGTTTGGATCCTGAGTTGTGATTGGTTGAATTGTGGAGGATCATGGTTTTTGTAATTATATTGGTGTTTTTGTTGTTGATACTTGACACATCAAGTGCCAACAATTGCATTAGGGGGTATCAAATATGACCAAATCCACAATTAAAACCAGTGAATTAGGTTTTTCCACAAAATTTCACTTTTGAGAATTGGGAACCCTTTTATATAGATATCAATGGTTTTTAAAAATGGTAGATTTTCAAAACCAGTTGATTAGATAATGGTGGATTTGGTCATATTTGATACCCCCTATTAGGGGGTATCAAATATGACCAAATCCACGATTATCTAATCAACGGGTTTCACGAAATCCACAATTATGAAACCAGTGGATAAAAAATCCAAATAATGCCATTATTTGCACTAGACGTGTCAAGTATCAACAACAAAAACCCCAATATAATTACAAAAACCACGATCCCCCACATTTCAACCAATCACAACTCAGGATACAAACTTGCAATATACAACCCCAATACAATCAATATTCCTCCACGTTTCAACCCCAACCAAAAATAAATCGTTGCCAATAAAACTCCCAATACAATCAATAATCCTCCACGATTCAACCCCCACCAACAATAAATCATTGCCAATACAACTCCACCCAGTCACAAACCCAAACTTGTTCTTCAGTTTTCCTCAAAATTTGGTAAGTTTAGTCAATTATAAACTTGCTTGCAGAAAAAACATTAATCGATCATTCCCTGATCCCAGAACGATGCCTATCAAAAAAACAAATAAATTCATCACTGGAAAAGGAAAAGTGATACCAAAGACGTCAGCAAGCAGGAAGAAACCCATCAAGAAGCGAGCACAACATGTCTCTGACGATGATACAACCGGAAAAACTTCTTCTCACCTAAAGAAGGACGACTTCCTCATAATCATCGACTGGCTCAAAATCCAAAAGAATTACGATTTGTGCTTTGGAACTGGTAAGGCACCGGCGGTTGGAAGGCCAGCCAAAGGGAAGATTAACGGATTCGAGCTTATGGCAATCAATCTGAGAAATCAATCCCCTTCACAAATCAAACTAACGGCCAGGCAGATGAAAGATCGTTTTAACAGCTACAAGGACAAGTACAAGAAAACACATACCCAATCCCTCTCCACTGGCTTTGGACTCACCGATGAAGACCGCTCGGCAGGAATTGTCACCATTGACGAGAAGCTTGACAAAATGTGTCCACATTTCCATTCTATGCATCAGCTGATGGGTAAGAAACCGTTTGTGACGCCCTTGTACAAAGTCGATGCCCAAAACGGTGATGAGAGCTCTGACTCTTCTGGTCCCGAGGCCATCAACTTGGACGAAAATGTTGATAAAGATGACTCAGATAATGTATCTGTGGATTCCAATAACTCTAGGGCTCCAGTTGTAAGATCGATCAGTTGTTTCATTGTCTTTTTTGATAATTGCTAATATATTCAATATTGTTTATACGTGATGACTCAGTCAGCAATCTTGGAACCTTTAGAAACTGGTGAGAATAGGTCTGAAGGAGGCAAGGACGGTGAATAGGTGTGTGTGAATTTCTTTTGATTACTTGTGCAATTTTTTCTTCAAACAATCCACCTTGCCACTAAATCATTTGGGAAGGAGTTGGGCCATTAAGTGTTTGTGACAATCAATCAGATGAAAATGAAGTGTTGTAAATTGTATATTGAAAAAGAAGGTGACAGTGGCTCCTGGCAATGATATTTATCCCCTCCATCCTCCTCAATAATGTGCCGTGACTGTTCTTGATCAAGAGGAAGAGCACATCACCAACGGATGTTACAGTTCTAACTTGATTGTTGACCAGTCACTGGCACATCAGATTGGATTGGGGATTGGATGTGGGGTGGTTCTTGAGTTCAGTTGGGTCCAGAGGCCAAAGATTTCTCCCTCCTTCCTCCTCACTAATGTGCTGTGACTGTTCTTGATCAAGAAGAATAGCACACCACCAATGGACGTTACAGTTCTAACTTGATCGTTGACCAGTCACTGGCACATCAGATTGGATTGGGGATTGGATGTGGGGTGGGTCTTGAGTTCAGTTGGGTCCAGAGGCCAAAGATTGCTCCCCTCCTTCCTCCTCACTAATGTGCCATGACTGTTCTTGATCAAGAAGAATAGCACACCACCAATGGACGTTACAGTTCTCACTTGATTGTTGACCAGTCACTGGAACATCAGATTGGATTGGGGAGGGGATGGGGTCCTAAATTTGGTTGGTTTCAGAGGCCAAATATTCCTGTTGTTCCAACCAAGTACGTTTGTGAGCCGTAGCTTCTTGTTGAGTTTTGGAAAAGCTTGAGACGTTTTCTGGTGGCGAGGGATGCTGAGAGTCCAGGAAAAAAAGTAAGGCTGGGTCCCAGTCAGTTCTAAATGAATCAATTATAAAAATATCATGACAACCCCTACTTACCTTGAGAGGCTGTAGGGGCTCTTGAACTGTAAGCTTGGAGAATGACTTACTATTTGGGTGAGATAGTATCAAGCAGCTGTTCTCGGTAGAAGCAATTCAAAAGAAAGCCAACCATGGAGAGCTCTAAGGAAACGTGGTAGGTTAGCTTGTGGTAGGTTAGCTCGTGCTTGACAGCGGTTATCAACAAGAGAGAGTTGGGGTTCCACTATGTTCTTCAGACTTTGGAACGTTATCAAACAATTGTGGAGGTGTACCCACAAGCCTGTGAAGCGTCTTCTTGTTAGTTGTGTGGCATAGAGTGTTAGGAGAGCGTTATGGACTGGTGCGTCCGAGTTGTTGAGTCTTGATATGGCAAATTTCAAGTATTCAATCACAATATCCGAGTTCTCGTCAGTGTTGGTACTTCTCTTGACGCATGATCGAGGAGGTATTAGTGCCGGGATGAGGCGTTTGACATCCAATTTAGGTTGACACATGAACACGGTTGTAGCTGAGCGGGCATCATTACTGATAAGGACGGGTGCAAATTTGTAGTATAACTCGAGATCAGCCTGTCGATTGAGGCCATCAACCGCTTTCTTCCAATCTTCTTCGAGGATGTAATGTCAAATGATACGTTGATGATCACCAACCAGATTGGCGTAATAGATCATCACGTCTTTTCTACCGTGACTGGTGATGAGATCAAACATGGTACGCTGGTCTAGATCGGCCTGCAAAGTGGAGAAATCAGATAATACCAAAGAGCGTATCGTTCGCCACGATCGATGAAGCACCTGTAACCGTTTCAATCCTATCCAGAGCGAAATGCAACCATCTGAGCTCGACGAGCAATTTGATCGTTTTATAGCCGAAGCTAGTCGGCTCAAAAAACTCTATTCTTCTAAGATCGGGTTACTGGTTGGAATTGAGACCGAGCTGATCGAACAGTCAAATACATTTGAGATACTCGACCGTACCCTCGCCCGGCATCGGGACACCTTAGATTATCTAGTCGGAAGCGTCCACCATGTCAACCAAATCCCAATAGACTTTGATCGGAAGATGTTCGATCAAGCCGTGCTGTCTTTAGGCTCAATCAATCAATCACTAGAGCCAGTCTATGCACTCTGTGAGGCCTATTTCGATGCACAATATAGATTGATCAACAGATACCGGCCCGAAGTCATTGGGCACTTTGACCTGTGTTTGCTCTTCAACCCTGATCTTGATCTTCAAGCTACACCGGCAGTATGGGCGAAGATTGAAAGAAACATCAGACTCGCGATTTCCTATGGAGCTCTCTTTGAAGTCAATTCGGCGTCAATCAGGAAGGGGTCCAGGACAACTTCCTCAAAAGGCTTTGATTATTTCCCTCTAATCTGGAAATATGACATACCATGTCAAGAGTCTCTTTGTGGACGACCCAACTATCAAGTCGACAAACAATCTGTAGCGTCGTTAAAACAATCTCCTAAGTTGCGTATACGATGAAAGCACATAAGTGGTCGTCTCTGTTTTCCAAGGAAACGATCTTTACTTACAGCATTAGATAAGCCGAGTAAAGCGTTGAAGGGATGCTTAAGTTTAACCTTTGTCCAGATGGGGTTGTAGGCCGCATGGAAAACCAGAGGAGGTGTGGCAGTTGATTGTTTAATGTTATCTTTAAGATAAGTTGATCGTTTCTGCCAGACGACGGAACGGAAGGCGTTTCTGAGCCATCCTGGTGGATACCCGCGAGATCATAGCCGATAGAAGAAGTTGAGGGAGATCTTGTTGAAAGATGATCTCGATGAGCAGATCCGTGCGTAACGGGTGCCATGAGTAGGAAGGTGGCAGATTTAGCAAGATGGTAGGCAGGTTCTCCAGCAATCAAGAGTGCATTGAGACCGGAATCCAGAAGGCAAAGAAGGGTGATAGGAAGGTCCGTTCGGTGACTGAAGATAGTACATCAATAGGTCCACCAAAATTAGTGGACATCCGTGAGTGATCCCTTTGTATTGGTCTAGTGAGTCATAGAAGACGCTTACTGATTCATTGAAGGGTGTGCTTTAACTTGGCGGAGTCCATCGATGCAGATAAGATGTATGGTTGAAAGTTGGAGGTGTATTGGTGACCAGCAGGGCTGCAGGAATGACGGATTTGGAAGTGACGGGTTTGGATGATATATGTGGGTTTTTTTGTTTTCCGTGTTTTCAAAACCCGTTTGGTTTTGGGCTACCCCTTTTTGGAAACCCGTCAATTAGAAATTGTGGATTTGGCAATTTCTAATCAACGGGTTTTAATGGTGGATTTGGTCATATTTGATACCCCCTATTATTTGGAATTTTTATTGACTGGTTTCATAATTGTGGATTTGGTGAAACCCATTGATTAGATAATTGTGGATTTGGTCATATTTGATACCCACTATTAAACTGATTGAAAAGGGGTTTGAGTTCAATAACCTATCAACTTTGATCCGGTCATTCTCCTCTTAATGAATTTCTATTCCGTATCAACAAAATAAAATCACCAAACTGTGAATTCTGTCATTCCCCAGAAACCGTCAAACATTTTCTTATCAGCTGCAAGAAATATCAAAAGCAAAGAAAGAAATTCAAATCAACATTAATATCAATCCATATTCTATCAAAGACTTACTTGATAACACTTTAACTTTTGAAGCTATGGCAACTTTTATTATTGAGACGACAAGTTCAAAAATCTTAGAAACTATCACAATTAAGACTTTTTTTAAAAAAAACTGTAGAAGTTCTTAAAAAATGTATTAGGGGGAACAGATTGGGCTGGAGCTTAGTGGGGGCCAAGTTCAATTAACTATCTGCCCGCTTAAATCACCAGGGTATGTGGCTTGAGGAACCACATAACACACTGTTTGGGATGCTGTCAGCTATGTGTATGAAACACTGGCTTAATGTCTATAAAAAGCCAGGTACTATCACTGTGCTGAAAGGTTATCAGAATAATCACAAGTCTTATTCTCTCTCTATAGTGTCCAAACTATGCACAGAGGATAACCTAAACTCCTTATAATTGTCTATTTGATATAAAAATGAGTCAATCAGGAGAAGACAAACAGCTAACCATATAGGTTTGGCTGTCTTTCTGTCTTTTTGAGAGATTTGTAACAATGTAAATTGTTACTAAGCAGCTGGAAAGCACTTGAGCTGATTGGCTACTGTCAGAGGTGGTAGTCTTGCAGCAACTGCTTTATAAGGAGTAGTCTAAGGTCTAAGATGGGGATGTTCTAAGATAGCTTGATAAATAGTCCAGTAAATAAGGTAGGTTGGATAATAAAGGAATAACACTACTCTAAAAGTAGGAGGAGAATATTCAGTGTACTTACTAATGTGGTACTGGGGGAATATACTGAGGATCCAATCCTAGGCCAGGAAATTGCCTCCTTTTATATTCTAGAGGTCTTCAGGGCAAGGTTCTAGAATGTTGTTGTATATTCTTCTCTAATGTATTACAATTCAAATGCACTATGATGCAACGTGAATTGTATTGAATTGAGCACAGTATTTTCTATTTCCCCATGACCTCATGACATGTATGTATAACCAATCACATCATGGGCCAGTTCATTTAATAGAACAATACTGGGAAATTACTACGCACTTAGGTAATTTCTTTCTTATTAGCATAATATTATTATTCTTATATTTATGCAAATAAGCTTATTGTCTCTCAGCTTTTATGACAATACTTTCTAATCCATAATTTATACTTTTTATTCCCTTTTTCTTCAAGTATCTTTATTGTATGATAAAGTAGTAGAAGGAGTAGGAATTTAGTGGTGGTTTGAGTGAGCTACCCCACTTAATTTTACATTCTGAGTTGATTGATCTAATAATATTTCATGATATGTTATTATTTACAGTAGTAATACATTATTTTTATTGTATTTTATAGTTTAGTCAGTTCTTAGGATACTCTGGATTATCTCTAGGGCTGACAGATGCAGTTGTGACAAAAGTTGATTGAACTTGGGTCTTGCAAAGCTCTTGACTCAGTCAAAGAGATGGAATTTCAATTTAATTTTTTATGATGTTCAAGTTTCTTTTTTCTCTTTTGCTTTTTTTCTTTTTTTTCTTTTTCTTTTCAAAAATTATACTAGGAGAAAAATCAAACAGATTCAAAGTTATAAATAATAATTAGTATTATTCAATCATGTAGTGGTTTCAAAACATCATTGTATGTATTTAAATAATGTAGTATTCACCTAGTGCGCAATGTCAAATCAATAAAGCACTAAAAAAAGAAAAAAAAAATGAACCTCCCAGAAATTTTCCTCCAGTGTGGGCCCACCTGATTTAGAACCCCTAACCCAAGTTTTTTGGTCGAGACGCCGTAAGGCACCAGAAAATTTCTGTCTACACAGGCTTGGTGACAGTTTTGGCATCATCTCATTTCCGGCCCGGCAAATCCCGACCGGAATCATCAGTGGGCCGAATAATTGTAGACCAAAGATGCTAAGGTGCGGAGGAAGCTTCAGGCAACAAATAATACAAAAGTTGGGCCACACCGATGAGGGCGGCCGAGAAAGCCGTCAAACGACCTGATATGTGATAAAATTGCCCATATGCCAAAAATCTTGACAGATGTTGTCACGCTACAAACTGAGACCGACATTTCATAAGACACATAAAAATTTATTCTACGTCAAAAGAAGCCGATTATCAGGCCCAAACTGATTCAGAGCTTTGGGAGCACAGCATCAACTCCGGAGACCGATACTGATCCCGGGCTTTCTTCGATGCCGACGTAAGTGACCTTCAAATCATCTAATCAATACCCATTCCCGTAGCAAGCAGTCAGCCGTCTAATTCAGTACGCATCTTAGTAGTTTGAATGAGTTCATTAACAGACCGATGATGAGAGCGAAGCGAGTACCACGCTTGCCGAGCCCATGGCTACTAAGATCGACGGTCAAACCAGCTTCTTCCAACCATTTCAAAGTCGAGTCGCTGATCTGAACATCCATATGGGAATATTAGTGGGGGGGAGGGGTCCATAATTATATATTGCCTCCATTAGGTGTCTACCCTTACCATTTCAACATGTTCATTAGATCCGAGCAAACGACCCCCTGTCATAAATCCAGACATCAAAAAGTTGTCAAACCCCATCCTAGCTTGAGCTAAGCGTCCGTTCATATATGGTTACTTACATCCAGACATCACGAAAGCATCGTTTGAAGCGATGCAATATATTCCCGAGATTCCTTTGGACTTCAACTCGCCAGCTTTTTTGACGTAACCGGGCAAGTGACTGGCCGAGCAAGCTAATTAACACATTATTCATAGAATTCTACCTATCAGTAATCTGTTACGATCAATTCCCCCGTTACTAGGGGCTTAGATTGGCCACAGTTTCAGACTGAGGAAAAGAAAAGAAAAAGCTTTATACTCAACTCTTGGTAAAAGCACCTGGATTCAAATAATTTATATTAGCATGGTCAGCATCAGAACAGATGAAGACACTGTTCGGCAGCTCAGCAAAGGGTTGGATTGTATCTAACCGGGAACACCAAATAAAACGATTTTCCTATAATTTGACCCCGCGAGGTATGAAGTGTTAATTAGTCCAGCCATTCGATCGGCAACTCAGAGAGAAAATAAAAAATAGAGCACGATGATACTACGCATGATGAAATGTTACGCAGACTCACTTTCCTTTCCAATGATCGGTCTTTAAGTCTACTGCGTTTCCACAGACAGTTGGCGAAGAAAGCTCGGGGGCTGTACATAGCGTTTATGAACCTCAAGTCAGATGGTAATAGTTGAAAAATAACCTGATCGATCTTCTTTTTGACCCCTAATGAACTGATAGACTCAACTGTATGGGATGTAACTGAACGTTCCCGACTATTACGAACGAGATGGTCAGTATGCAATAAGTCAAGAAAAGATGTCGAATGCTTGGGTATGCTAACAGGAATAGTATCCCCGACTTTCAATGATCCAGAAGTCTTAGACATAGTAGATTGAACTCGAGTCTGAAAGATACTGGTCCCGATGGAGGAGAGAGTACTGAGCTTAGGGTATGTCTTAACTGGTGAACGTTGGGATTGACTGAGGAAGTTGGTTGAGGTTGAGCAAGCTGAGAGCGTTCGAACTGGGTTGATTAAGGCCCTGCTGGTGATCGATCGGTTGATGAGCATAGCCATCTTGGAAATCGGCTCAAACTCGGTGGTGGTGACGTCACCGAACAAGACTCGAGAGCCGATCGGTCATTGTATCTGTATTCATACAGTGCCCCGCACCGTCCCGCACCAGCCCGCACATCTTCCCAAGCATGCCGCGTGCAAAAAAATGATAATTGAACTTCAACATAGCACTATGTATCCCAAAAAGTAAGCTGTCTTGCTCAAATCTACATATAACTAAGGGAATACCCTTTGAAAGCCAAAAAAACCATGCACAATTTGTACTGGATCAATACATGCAACCTAATGGGTTGACATTGGCCCATTAGGTTGCATGACACAGATCACGGATTGGTGTCAATCCGTGTCAGAAGTCACCCAGTGATGGCTCCTCTCAGCAAAGAGCTGTCATTGGAGTCAATGGATTTTTTCTGCTGCAGAAGCCATCTACTTGGCTATCCTCAGCAAAGATCTACAAGTCCCTCCCCGGTCCCCAAAATTGGGGTCTAAACACTCATTGTGTATAAAAAAAGGGCCTTGGTTATACAACACCCAGGAATTGAAGCAAAGATTCCCGGAAGTCCAATCAACCGCGTGCGGACCACTTTTTATGGTCCTGAGGCAGTCTGGGGCCTGGGAGGGAGTTGTTTCTCCAAAACAACCCCTGGAAATATCCCCAATGGGAGTTGTTGTTTTTTGTAATTTTAATTGAAGAAAAATTGCGCCAGGAAGGAAAAAAAAACAAGAAAAAAAACCCCACTCCCATCCACTCCCATTGACCCACCATTGACTGCTATCAACTCCCAACCATCCAAAACAACCTAATTACCAAAAAACACCACCTGAAATCAACAAATCAAGCAAAAAAATAAATAAAAATGATGTCCTCCAACTCCCAATCACACCAGCTCTCAAGCCCCACCTGAGAATATGGACCCAGCCCTCCTCAAACTGACTGAAGAGATAAATGAGAAAAAAAATCAATAGGGGGTATCAAATATGACCAAATCCACGATTATCTAATCAACGGGTTTCACCAAATCCACAATTATGAAACCAGTGGATAAAAATTCCAAATAATGCCATTATTTGCACTAGACGTGTCAAGTATCAACAACAAAAACCCCAATATAATTACAAAAACCACAATCCTCCACATTTCAACCAATCACAACTCAGGATCCAAACTTGCAATATACAACCCCAATACAATCAATAATCCTCCACAATTCAACCCCAACCAACCATCAATTTTTGCCAATACAACTCCACCCAATCACAAACCCAAACTTGTTCTTCAGTTTTCCTCAAAATTTGGTAAGTTTAGTCAATTATAAACTTGCTTGCAGAAAAAACATTAATCAATCATTCCCTGATCCCAGAACAATGCCTATCAAAAAAACGAATAAATTCATCACCGGAAAAGGAAAAGTGATACCAAAGAAGTCAGCAAGCAGGAAGAAACCCATCAAGAAGCGACTGACAATGATACTGTTGAAATAATTCTTCAATATTCATTTTAGCCTCTTTGTATTTTCAAGTAACCCTCTGCGCTTTTGTGTCATTCATGATGTCATTCAAAAACATCAACAATGACATCATTCCTTAATTAAATTAAATTAAATAACTCTCAACGCTTTACTAAATCATTCCTCATAATCTCCTTGTTCTTTCTCATTCTCCAGTCAACTTCTCCTGATCTCTTCCCCTTCCAAAATAGAATCAAGTCACCGTTATCTATTATCATTTATCTTTTCTCTTTTATCTCCCATTCCATCTATTCCCTCTCTTCAATCGTCGATCTTCTTATCCTGTTCTTTTGTCGACTCAAACTCAACTCCCTAAAAACCTATCATCTTATCTACTCTACTTCACCTCTATCTCTTCTCTTCTCTACCTTCCATCTTCTTCCCACACGCTTCTCTCCACTTCCATCTACCAACTCCCACTTCTATCTACCAACTCGACTATACTCCTTAAAAGCTAAACTCTCATAAGTCGGTTGTTTTTCCTTTTCTTATTCTTATCTTTTTCATTAAATTGTTGCTTGTTGCCTCTGACCCATCTTTCTTCCAACTGTCTCAGCTATCCTTCATCTTCAGATCCTTATTCCTATCCTCTTCATAACTTATTTACAAATCTCTGTTCATTAAAGTGGTACAACAAGTTTTCTTATTCTTTCTTATCTATTTCATATTTCTGATCCTGTTATTTTTTAGTCTGGTTTTGGTTCTTAGTAATCTATCTTAAAGCTTCAATTCTAATAGATACAACTGGAAAAACTTCTTCTCACCTAAAGAAGGACAACTTCCTCATAATCATTGACTGGCTCAAAACCCAAAAGAATTATGATTTGTGCTTTGGAACTGGTAAGGCACCGGCGGTTGGAAGGCCAGCCAAAGGGAAGATTAACCCATTTGAGCTTATGGCAATCAATCTGAGAAATCAATCTAACCCCCAGGCAGATGAAAGATTGTTTTAACAGCTACAAGGACAAGTACAAGAAAACACATACCCAATCCCTCTCCACTGGATTTGGACTCACCGATGCAGACCAATTGGCAGGAATTACCACCATTGACGAGAAGCTCAACAAAATGTGTCCACATTTCCATGCTATGCATCAGCTGATGGGGAAGAACCCGTTTGTGACGCCCTTGTACAAAGTCAATGCTCAAAACGGTGATGAGAGCTCTGACTCTTCTGGTCCCGAGGACAACAACTTGGACAAAAATGTTGAGAAAGATGACTCAGATAATGTATCTGTGGATTCCAATAACTCTAGGGCTCCAGTTGTAAGATCAATCAGTTGTTTCATCTTTCTTGATAATTGCTAATATATTCAATATTGTTTATACGTGATGACTCAGTCAGCAATCTTGGAACCTTTAGAAACTGGTGAGAATAGGTCTGAAGGAGGGGCGTTGATAAACGCACGCCAACGGCGCACGCCAATTTTTTTTGGCGTGCGGGGCCTACACGCCATTTTTTTTTGGCGTGTAGGGTCTACACGCCAAAAAAAAAGGGCGTGTGAGAACCACACGCCAAAAATGGCGTGCGGGTCTCACACGCCAAAAATGGCGTGCGGGTCTCACACGCCCTTTTTTTTTGGCGTGTAGGCCAGGCACGCCAAGTTTTTTTGGCGTGCGGGTCCCACACGCCAATTGTTTGGCGTGTGGGGATCCCGCTCACATAATCAAATGGGACGTCCCATTCAATTACGTGAGCCGGCCCCTCCCGGCTGACGAGGTTATACAACCTCGTCAGCCGGGAGGACTTCCCGGCACAAGGCTGTATAACCTCGTCAGCCGGGAGGGGCCCGCTCACGTAATAAAATGGGACGTCCCATTCGGTTATGTGAGCGGGATCCCCACAGCCAAGGGGCTCGCTCATGTAATCGAATGGGACGTCCCATTCGATTATGTGAGCGGGATCCCCACACGCCAAACAATTGGCGTGTGGGACCCGCACACCAAACAATTGGCGTGTGGGACCCGCACGCCAAACAATTGGCGTGTGGGACCCGCACGCCAATTGTTTGGTGTGCGCTCCCACACGCCAGACAATTGGCGTGTGGGAGCGCACGCCAAACAATTGGCGTGCGGGCCCTACACGCCAATCTTATTTGGCGTGCGGGGCCCACACGCCAAAAATAAATGGCGTGTGGGAACCACACACCATTTTTGTCGTGCGGGTCTCACACACCCTTTTTTTTTGGCGTGTAGTACATGCCAAAAAAAATTGGCGTGTAGGCCTCGCACGCCAAAAAAAATTGGTGTGCGGGTTGGTGTTGGCGTGCGTCTATCAACGCCCCTGAAGGAGGCAAGGACGGTGAATAGGTGTGTTTGAATTTCTTTTGATTACTGATGCAATTTTTTCTTCAAACAATCCAACTTGCCACTAAATCATTTGGGAAGGAGTTGGGCCACTAAGTGTTTGTGACAATCAATCAGATGAAAATGAAGTGTTGTAAATTGTATATTGAAATAGAAGGTGACAGTGGCTCCTGGCAATGATATTCATCCCCTCCATCCTCCTCACTAATGTGCCGTGACTGTTCTTGATCAAGAGGAAGAGCACATCACCAATGGATGTTACAGTTCTCACTTGATTGTTGACCAGTCACTGGCACATCAGATTGGATTGGGGATTGGATGTGGGGTGGGTCTTGAGCTCGGTTGGGTCCAGAGGCCAAAGATTTCTCCCCTCCTTCCTCCTCACTAATGTTCCGTGACTGTTCTTGATCAAGAGGAAGAGCACATCACCAATGGATGTTACAGTACTCACTTGATTGTTGACCAGTCACTGGCACATCAGATTGGATTGGGGATTGGATGTGGGGTGGGTCTTGAGTTTGGTTGGGTCCAGAGGCCAAAGATTGCTCCCCTCCTTCCTCCTCACTAATGTTCCGTGACTGTTCTTGATCAAGAGGAAGAGCACATCACCAATGGATGTTACAGTTCTCACTTGATTGTTGACCAGTCACTGGCACATCAGATTGGATTGGGGATTGGATGTGGGGTGGGTCTTGAGTTCGGTTGGGTCCAGAGGCCAAAGATTGCTCCCCTCTTTCCTTGTCACTAATGTGCTGTGACTGTTCTTGATCAAGAAGAATAGCACATCGCCAATGGATGTTACAGTTCTCACTTGATTGTTGACCAGTCACTGGCACATCAGATTGGATTGGGGATTGGATGTGGGGTGGTTCTTGAGTTTGGTTGGGTCCAGAGGCCAAAGATTGCTCCCCTCCTTCCTCGTCACTACTGTGCCGTGACTGTTCTTGATCAAGAAGAATAGCACATCGCCAATGGATGTTACAGTTCTAACTTGATCCTTGACCAGTCACTGGCACATCAGATTGGATTGGGGATTGGATGTGGGGTGGGTCTTGAGTTCGGTTGGGTCCAGAGGCCAAAGATTGCTCCCCTCTTTCCTTGTCACTAATGTGCTGTGACTGTTCTTGATCAAGAAGAATAGCACATCACCAATGGATGTTACAGTTCTAACTTGATCGTTGACCAGTCACTGGCACATCAGATTGGATTGGGGATTGGATGTGGGGTGGTTCTTGAGTTTGGTTGGGTCCAGAGGCCAAAGATTGCTCCCCTCTTTCCTCGTCACTAATGTGCTTTGACTGTTCTTGATCAAGAAGAATAGCACATCACCAATGGATGTTACAGTTCTAACTTGATCGTTGACCAGTCACTGGCACATCAGATTGGATTGGGGATTGGATGTGGGGTGGGTCTTGAGTTTGGTTGGGTCCAGAGGCCAAAGATTGCTCCCCTCCTTCCTTGTCACTAATGTGCTGTGACTGTTCTTGATCAAGAAGAATAGCACATCGCCAATGGATGTTACAGTTCTAACTTGATTGTTGACCAGTCACTGGCACATCAGATTGGATTGGGGAGGGGATGGGGTCCTGCAGTCGGTTGGGTTCAGAGGCCAAAGATTCCTGCCGTTCCAACCAAGTATGTGTTGTGAGCCATGGTTTCTTGCTGAGGTTTGGCAAAGCTTGAGACGTTTTCTAGCAGTGAGGGATGCTGAGAGTCCAGGAAAAAAAATAAGGCCAGGTCCCAGTTAGTTCTAAATGAGTATATATGTAAATACATGGACAACCTGTGGACATACACATAGCAGTTTTTGTTTTTGTGTCTAGTAAAAAGATGTTCCGGTTTGCAAGATAGATAGAAAAAAAAGAGGAAGTTGGCTTTTGTTGTGAGTGATTTGTTAGAGATGGGTACGGGAAGCATGATATGAGGAACAACGTCTCAATGGACCAATTCAGCCAACATGGTATAGAAGAAGACCACCTTGGCTTCATCCTCAGCCAAGGAGATCATAGTGGTGAAGACAGCGACGACCAGGAGGGAAGTTTCGTGGTTGGACATGCGGAGTTGGTTGATGATGAAGCCATCAGAAACGGCGAGTTTGGCGGCATCGAGCGCCTTTCTATTGAAATGAGCTGGTGAAAAGAGCTGAAGGAGTTTGCCGGTACGCACAGCAATACAAAGTAGGATAGAGCTTTGGGACTCAGTCGTGTCCCACTGCCCTCGTTGGTCGTTCGGTTCGTAGCCTGGACTAATAGTAGCTCTAAAAACTCCTTGGCATCTTGTGCAATCTGTGCATGTTGTAATCCTTTGATCATCAAGCTGGCTAGTGCAAAGCCAAAGTAGATCGCCCCATCGGCCACATATCCTGCCTCCCCGTTATCAAATTGTAACCCACAGACTTCCTCAATTGACGATAAATCATTCAAGCACATCTCACGCACCTTATACCGTGCGTCTCCGAAAGCTCGTGTTGGCTGTAAGCCCCCCAAGACTCTACCGCGTGTGATCACATTTTCTTGTTCTTCAAGAGGATGTTTGGGGCTGTTGAGTTTGCTTGTGATCATCAGCGAGGAGCGTTGCAGGCTCTCTATAAACTTTGAGTACTTCTCCTGCTTGCCATTTCCTCCGATGATCGCTCGATAGCGCTTGTCCGTGTACTCAACCAGCTTACTATCCGCCTGTGCCTCCAGAAAGTCGTGCAAAAGACCAGTGCTTAAGAAGTGCCTTGACACTTCTTCTTGATGATTAACAGTAGACAAAGGGTCCAACGGGACCAAGGACATCTCGAGATAATAATCTAGGAGATGGTCAAAGGAGAGGGAGACTTCCTTTTGAGCCAAGAGTGGTTCGTTAAGCTTCATGTAAACCTGAAAGATCAGATGAAGATAATCAATTGAGATCGGACGTCCGGCTCCATAGAGACTCTCTCTTCCGAACTTGGTGAGAAAAGATTCATGTAAATCCTTGATCAGAATCCAGTGGCCAACTGACTCGGCAGCTTTGATGAGAGCCAGATAGCCATCAACGCTATCTGGTTCTTGGTGTTGATTGAGGAGGTTGTTTTGGTTTGAGGAGGAGGCGGAGGACGGACATTGGTCAATTAACTTTTGAGAGATCTTGATGATTATTGGTTTGGGTGCCCAGGTGGCGATCACCTTGAGGCCCCAGAAACTTCAATTGACTAAGTTTTCAAGGGATTGATTGTTGAGAGTTCTGCGAAGTTTTTCTTCTTCATTGTTTAAATCAGTTGGATCTTGGTGTTTGTGACTTGCTCTCAATCCGTTTAAGACACCGCCATATTTTCTCTTGAGCTCCCAGATGGATTTGAACAAACTACTCCTGACGCTAAGGTTCTTGTAATCACCAGCGTAGTTCAGTCTTTCCGGGGGAGTTCCGATCAAGCTCACAATCCTAACCAGCTCTGAGAAAACGATTGTCAAAGGGTTTAAGATTTGCTTGTCCACTGATGCCGTTGTTGTTGTTGCTGTTGTTGTTGCTGTTGATGATGATTGATGGGGGGCGTTGATAGACGCACGCCAACAGCGTACGCCAACGCCAACCCGCACACCAATTTTTTTTGGCGTGCACCAATTTTTTTTGGCGTGTAGGGTCTACACGCCAAAAAAAAAGGGCGTGTGAGACCCGCACGACAAAAATGGCGTGTGGTTCCCACATGCCATTTTTTTTTGGCGTGTGGGCCCCGCACACCAAATAAAATTGGCGTGTAGGGCCCGCACGCCAATTGTTTGGCGTGCGCTCCCACACGCCAATTGTCTGGCGTGTGGGAGCGCACGCCAAACAATTGGCGGGCGGGTCCCACACGCCAATTGTTCGGCGTGTGGGGATCCCGCTCACATAATCAAATGGGACATCCCATTCAATTATGTGAGCGAGCCCCTTGGCTGTGGGGATCCCACTCACATAATCAAATGGGACGTCCCATTCAATTACGTGAGCGAGCCCCCTCCCGCCTGACGAGGTTATACAACCTCGTCAGCCGGGAGGAAGTCCTCCCGGCCGACGAGGCTATACAACCTCGTCGGCCAGGAGGCCTGGCTGACGAGGTTGTATAACCTCGTTGGCCAGGAGGACGTCCTCCCGGCCGACGAGGCTATACAACCTCGTCGGCCAGGAGGAAGTCCTCCCGGCCGACAAGGTTATACAACCTCGTCGGCCAGGAGGACTTCCTCCTGGCTGACGAGGTTGTATAACCTCGTCAGCTGGGAGGAAGTCCTCCTGGCTGACAAGGTTATACAACCTTGTCAGCCAGGAGGAAGTCCTCCTGGCCGACAAGGTTGTATAGCCTCGCCGGCTGGGAGGACTTCCTCCTGGCTGACGAGGTTGTATAACCTCGTCAGCCGGGAGGAAGTCCTCCCGGCTGACGAGGTTATACAACCTTGTTGGCCAGGAGGACTTGCCATTTTTGGCGTGCGGGTTGGCGTTGGCGTGCGTTTATCAACGCCCATTGATGGGAGGTGTGACGATTGCTTTGTTCAGGTGAGGTGTGATGAGGTGTAAAAATTACGGATTAGGAAGTGACGGATTTGGACAAAATACCAGGGTTTTTTTAATATTGGTGTTTTCAAAAGCCGTTTGGTTTTTAGCTACCCCGTTTTGAAAACCCGTTGATTAGAAATTGTGGATTTGGCAATTTCTAATCAACGGGTTTTAATTGTGGATTTGGTTATATTTGATACCCCCTAATGACAGAAACTGGAGAGGAAAAAAATGCAGAAACCAAAGTAGAAAAACGTGAAGAAACTGAAGAAGAAAAAATTACAAAAACAGAAGAAAAAAACAAAAAAGTTGAAGAAAAAAACAAAGAAAAAAATGAAATAGAAATTGAAGAGTTAATTCTTGAATATTATTCAAACTTATTGTCAGCCTCCCTGATGCCAAGGACAAGTCCTTCTAGCTACAGGTGGTGCAAGGATAGATGGAAAGAGTTATATAAACTCTGGGTAAGGTAAAAAGTTACAATTCCCAAAAGGTATGGGGGAATTGTGACGTTAAAAATTGAGAGAAAATAGGTTAATAATTATATCAAATAAATTTAATATAATTAAAAACCAGAGGGGCCTGATAAATCAGGGGTGGTTTAGATACCTCTAAGGTATCTTACAAATAAATGCAGAGGATTTAGGTACCTGGAACACTGGGGCCTGTTGGAACAGGGGTGGTTTAATCCCAGGAATGGAAATGGGGGAATATCTTCAAGAAAAAAGGGTTATTACTTACTAGTAATAAACCTTGAGGGATCTTGGGGATATTCTGGGTGGAACTGGACAGTTTGAAGCGCTTGGATGGATGGATGGTAGAGCTGGATGGGCACTGTGAAGTTGTTGGGGAAGACAGGGCTAAGAATAACTACTAAGAAGCTTACCAGACTGTGTTATAAAGATGTATATATCTAATAAGAAGTGGGTAAGGTTGTTAGTGGGTATTGGGAAGCATGAGGGGCCTTCTTTGGGCGGTTGAAGAGCTCCTTAAATAGTCTTGAGTTCCCCCTGGGGACCCTGTAGGTATTATTGGCCAACTTGTGGGATCTTTGGACCACATTTTGGCCATTTTTTCTTTCTTGGTGAAGCTTCAGCAGCCCCTGCTTTGAATACACGTCACCAATTGATTTTATTAGTGTATTTATTTATTTATGTTGACTTACAGTCTGTAGTACATCAGTACTGGTTGTTATAGATTTAATACTAGTGGCTTATTTGTATTTATAATAAGCCACAGTATTGTTTGTAATGTTTGTTCAGTCAGTATATTTTTATTTATATGTATAAATGATAATACAATCTAATATAATTAATTATTTAGTCCCCAATAGTCTTCATTACATGTGTAACATATGTAATGAAGTTACTGGGGCGTGTTTTTGTTGCTTTGGGTGTACCTTGTGTGACTTTGGAGTCCGCGCGCCAAGCTGAGAGTCTGTAAGGGGTCTGGGGCTTGCGCGGGGGCTTATGTTCCAACTTTGGAGCGGTCTTTCAGTCACGCGGGTTGAACTTCAAGGTATGCGGACTGCGGTACGCGGGGTTTGAGTAAAACACGGTGTATTTACACAACACCTCATTTCCGTGACTGGAAATGGGGTTTAAGCATATGTATATGTATATATAAGCATAAAGTAATGCAAGTGCCTTTTTATTAAAGGTACTTGCTAATTCTTCTTTGCTGATTTACATAGTGAAGGAGTGAGAATTAGGGGTACCTATGAGTGAGGTACCCTAGGTTAATTTTAGTGTAGTTTCAAAATATCAAATAATATTCTAACTATTATTTGATTTTCTATGTAATTTCTAATAAGTATTGTAGAAATCTTGTGACAGGTTGCTCTGTCATGTTAGCAAGCTGACACTTATTAGAACCTCAAGAAATAGAAATAGATTTTTATAAAAATGTAGATATTAATTTAGATTTAGATGCTGAAATGAAAGATAACAAATCTGAAAACTCTGAAGGAAAAACTGAAGAAGAAACTGCCAAGAAGAATAAGCATGAAGATCCTCAAGATAAAAACAACAATCCTCATGGTCAAAATAATGATCTTCAAGATTACAATGCCAATAGTGATATCCCCTCACCTCCAAATGGAATTTATGAAGATCCTGATATTATGATGACTTCACTCAAAGAATTTGCAGTACAAAACGGTTTTGCATTTTTGATAAGACAATCTGTAGCTGGAAAGAGCAAGCACATAAAATTTGACAGGTCAGCAGATCTATTGAATTATTCCCTCCACTTAAACATATCATTTCATGTGGTGCCTGATACTGACTTGTGATTTTTTATGTACTTTTGCTCATGAATGGAAGGTAACATATTCATCTTGATTTTTAAATCTTCTCCAATCCTGCCTGACTTATGATGGTGCTAAGATTAATTTTGTCCACTCAAATTTTCTGCCTTTCTTTTAGGGCATTAATAAAAAAACCCGGTTTTTCCGCGTTTACACCCGGTTTTACGCAGCAGCGACGTCCAAATTGCTGCGCAGTACACCCGGTTTTCCGCATTTACACCCGGTTTTTTTATTTAATTTTTTGCGGGCGGATTTTCATTATTTTTCAAAATTTTAAATTTATTTATTATACTTAAAGGGGTGTAGAACTTTATGGTAATTTTTATTTTGCAAAAAAACTATGTCTTCTATTTTTTTTGGCCAATCCACCCGGTTTTTTTTTAATTTAATTTTTTGCGGGCAGATTTTCATTATTTTTCAAAGTTTTAAATTTATTTATCATATTTACAGGGGTTTAGAATTTTATGGCAATTTTTATTTTGCAAAAAAACCATGTCTTCTATTTTTTTTGGCCAATCCACCCGGGTTTTTCATAAAAAATCCTCACAGCTTAATTTCCAGGATTTCTCAACATTTTAAACTTTTTTTAAGCACTTTAAGGGGTGTAGAATTTAATGTGACTAACAGTTTTTTTTTTTTTAAATCACTGGTTGGATTTTTATGATTTTTGGACTCAATTTATTTCCAAACACCTTCACGTCTGTCTCTCAAGATATTCAGGGAGTTTTTAAATGGATTCATACACTTTAGAGGGTGAAGAATTCATTGGAAACAAATACTGATTATAAAATTAACTTCTTATGAGATTTCATGACAACGAAATGGAAATACAATGATACACAGAGGTATGGTACATTGCATGATGCTTTGGAGTGTTGCATGTTGTTTATTACATTTATTATTTATTCATAAATTATTAACTTTATTACATTTATCATTTATTCATAAATTATTAACTTGCAATTATGTCTCTTGCTTTTAATTAATTAATTTATTTTATTCATTTCATTTATTCCATTTATTTTGTTTTGTTTTATTTTGTTTTGTTTTGTTTATTTTACTTGTTTTACTTATTTATTTGATTTGTTTTAAATAAAACATTGAATGAGGATGATTGGGGAGGTTGCGTTATTCATAAATCATTAACTTGCAATTATGTCTCTTGCTTTTAATTAATTATTTTATTTTATTCATTTCATTCATTCTTATTTGTTTAATTTTATATTATTTAATTTTGTTTATTTTACTTGTTTTACTTATTAAAAATGCTGCCCTCCATAATTTTATCTTGTTTTGTTTATTTTCCTTGTTTTCCTTGTGTATTTTATTTTTTTTAAATAAAATATTGAATGAGGATGATTGGGGAGGTCACGTGCATCAAATGCTGCCCTCCATAATTTTATTTTGTTTATTTTCCTTGTTTTCCTTGTTTTAATTGTTTATTTCATTTGTTTTAAATAAAATATTTAATGAGGATGATTGGGGAGGTCACGCGCATCAAATGCCGCCCTCCACGTGCTATTTGCTTAAAAATTAAAAATTAAAAAAAACCGGGTGTAAATGCGGAAACCGGGTGCACTGCGCAGCCGCAGCTGCGCAGAAAACCAAGTGTAAACGCGGAAAAACCGGGTTTTTTTATTAATGCCCTTCTTTTATACAGGGGTAATTCTGCTCAAAAACTATGCAACGGTCAACCACATAATAAAACAGCTTCTACTTGACTAATTGGCTTCTTGTGATCTGCAACTGTGTACTACCAGAAGAAGGCAAACCACTGTAAATTCACCATCAAGAATCCTAGTCACAATCATACGTCTTATCTAGATCCCACTGCGCATACAACCAATAGAAGACTCACAGATGATCTTTATGAAGAAATGAAGAAACTAGGCAACACGGGCTTAAGACCTAGTTCAATTCTCCAAGTGATGAAGAAAACCAGCCGCCAATAAAAATATTCTTGCAACTGTCAGAACAATTTACATAGCCAGAAAGGTGTCAGCCCAATTGTCCATCTGAACCAAACCCTTTCCAAGTCTGATTTCAGAACTGCTACCAAAGTTGATGAAGAAGGAACTCTTAGAGGATGTTTATTCTGCCACTCCCAATCTATTGAATTGATCTCCGTGTACCCTCACCTCCTCCTAACTGATTGTACCATTAAAATAAATACAAGATGCCTTTAATTCATATCACTGGCATTTGCAGACATTTCTTATTTGGGTGAGAGGGTTAAACCGGAGTGATTTCATTCCCAATGGCACATTAATGTGAGCATTTTTGTATTTTCCAAGCCCAAAACCCATAATAAATCACATCTGTTAATGCCCAAACTAACCAAGTTTCCCCCATTATTTGAATATGATGTAGAACTTCAGCCCACCTAAAATCAAGATGGACACCAAATAAGTTGAGAAGGTTGAAAACATAAAAGAACATCTCCTTTACCTCAATTCTGCTCAGTGAAAAATCCAACTCAAGTCAATCACCCACATATTGGAAGTTTCTGGTACTGTTATTGATATAAAGATGCCTAACAGTGCACAGAAGACTTGCGAAGACCCAAAGGTGCATCAAACAAAGTCAACACACCTCAGTGGGACCCATCAGGATTTGAATAAATTGAAAAGAAGAGGAAGGCTTAAGACCAACAGATTCCACAGAGTAAGAAACAGAAATCTGAAAAATCAAAAAACAAAGGAATTGGAAAGAAGAAAATGGGAGAAGCCATCATCCATTGTGGTAATCTTTTTCCTTCTCACATCATTCCTTTTACATCTTATATTCCATCAATATATCCATCATTATTATTCCAGATTTGGATTCTGTAGGTTTTTGAGATCAATATTCACTTTATTGCAGCACAATTTAAACGCTAATAGTAGTAAGTAATCTTAATAGAGGATAAAATAGATAAAATAAACATAAGTAAAAATATATGATAAAGATAAATGAATGAGCTTTAAAAATATTTATACCTTCTTACAATCTGATCCTAACTAAACCTCAATAAGAAACTTAAAAGAAAAGTAATAGGAGAGAAACAGTAACAAACAAGCCTGAAAAGAATGATTCAAGTCAACAACTGAGAGAAAAATAAAAGATTCTTTTAAATACCTCCACTTGTGTTACCGCTAAACTCCTCCTGAATTCTTTGAGTTCTCTTACAAGGGTGGCGTAGGATGAGATCCGGCGTTTAGGGTACTTGACAGGTGATTAAGGGAATTTTAGTCGATGTTGACAATCTGAGCGGTTCCGAGTGTCTTGACGAGTCTAGAGAACCATTAAACTTGAGTCGCGCACTATGAACTTGATTCCAGCCTTGTGATATGCATACTTCATTTTGCATACGTGAACTTGAGTTGGGATTATTATTCAACAAATTCTACACCTTATTTTACCCCTAGTCACTCACTCAAACCACCCTTGATTTCCTTATGGATCAGAAGTTATTAACATTCATAGTTTTAATAGGTACATTCTTTTCTTTTCTTTTTCCTTTTGGCTTACATCATCCAAGTCATTATTATTCCAGTAAATAAACCAACTTACATAATCTACAACAAATGCTCATCATTACTACACACATTCACTTCACTATTACACTTGTAGGCTTTTGCTCATCACTATTACTTTTATGGTCATTGCTCATCATAATATTTTGTAATACTGTGCTCATCATTTGTTCCCCTCTTGAAGGGCCTTTACACATATATACTCCACTCTGTTGTAGTATTACCACCATGCAATTTCTACCCCATACAACCTGTATTACATTTTCCCCCAAATGTTAGATTCAAATTCATCAAAGACACTTCTTACCTAGACATTTTTAGATACCCTTGCCATTAAACCTTTTACACAAACCATTTTTCCACACAACTCCTCCTCAACACTCCCCAGGGCATTGATAAATGCACGCTGATGGGCGCATGCCCACGCCCATCGCACGCCTTTTTTTTATCGGCGTGCGGGCTGCACGCCCATTGGCGTGCAACACTTCAGGCGTGCGGTCGCACGCCCTGCCCGTTCAGAAAAGGGCGTGCGAACCGCACGCCCTTCCTATGTATATAGGCAGGGGCGTGCCCCTACCTATATACATGCTGATGTCATGCGTACACAAGAATGTACGCATGACATCAGCTCCGGTCAAGGAATACAGCCTCCTCGACCGGAGGGATTCCCTCCAGTCAAGGAGGCTGTACAACCTCCTCGACCGGAGGGATTCCCTCCCGGTCGAGGAGGGTATACAGCCTCCTCGACCGGAGGGATCCCTCCAGTCGAGGAGGGTATACAGCCTCCTCGACCAGAGGGATCCCTCCAGTCGAGGAGGTTGTACAACCTCCTCGGCCGGAGGGATTCCCTCCCGGTCGAGGAGGCTGTACAACCTCCTTGACCGGAGGGATTCCCTCCCGGTTGAGGAGGGTATACAGCCTCCTCGACCGGAGGGATTCCCTCCCGGTCAAGGAGGGTATACAGCCTCCTCGACCGGAGGGATCCCTCCAGTCGAGGAGGTTGTACAACCTCCTCGGCCGGAGGGATTCCCTCCCGGTTGAGGAGGTTGTACGGCGTGCAGCCGCACACCTGCCGGGGAGGACTGCAAGCCCCTCGACCTGGAGGGAATCCCTCTGGTCGAGGAGGGTATACAGCCTCCTTGACCGGAGGGATTCCCTCCAGTCAAGGAGGTTGTACACCTCGACCGGGGATCCCTCCTGGTCAAGGAGGCTGTATAACCTCCTTGACCGGAGGGATTCCCTCCCGGTCGAGGAGGTTGTACAACCTCCTTGGCCGGAGGGATGACCGGTCGAGGAGGCTGTATAACCTCCTCAACCGGAGGGATTCCCTCCAGTCAAGGAGGTTGTACAACCTCCTCAACCGGGGGGGATCCCTCCTGCCGAGCAGGCTGTATACCCTCCTTGACCAGGAGGGAATCCCTCCGGTCGAGGAGGCTGTATAACCTCCTCGACCGGAGGGATTCCCTCCCGGTTGAGGAGGGTATACAGCCTCCTTGGCCGGAGGGATCCCCCCCGGTCGAGGAGGTTGTACAACCTCCTTGACTGGAGGGAATCCCTCCGGCCGAGGAGGCTGTATACCCTCCTTGACCGGGAGGGAATCCCTCCGGTCAAGGAGGCTGTATTCCTTGACCGGAGCTGATTTCATGCGTACATTCCTGTGTACGCATGACATCAGCATGTATATAGGTAGGGGCACACCCCTGCCTATATACATAGGAAGGGCGTGCGAACCGCCCACCCTTTTCTGAACAGGGCGTGAAAACCGCACGCCCTGTTCTGAACAGGGTGTCCGACCGCACGCCTGAAGTGTTGCATGCCGATGGGCATGCAGCCTGCACGCAGATAAAAAAAAGGCGTGCGGGCAGCACACCTTTTTTTTTATTGGTGTGCGTTTGGCGTGGGCATGCATTTATCAATGCCCCAATATCAGACCTTTCTGTGAATATCCTAGCCTTTCCTAACCGTGCCTGGGCTCCCTTTTCCAAGAAAATTCACACCAGATTTAAAAGAAAATACAGCAACTATCTCCTTTCTGCTATCTCCTTTCTTCTTCCTCCTATTTATAATCTCTGTACTTCTTCCATCTGCTCCTGATATTGTTCCTGATTTGTTATGATAATCATACAGTTTAAATAACTCAAGCCTAGTAGTAAATCAATTGATTAAAAAAAATATCATGAAAAAAACCCTGCACCTGTCTTAGTAACCATCTGAGGATGAGATATCAACACCAAGTACATAGTACTTAAAAACCAAATGAAATAGTGCTTGATAATTAAGATGAATTGAATATCATTTCCCAATTGAGCACTTTGAGTGCTGCAGAAAATTTGTTCCTCTTTGCAAATAGTCTGAAAATATCATGTTGGTGGCCAACTTGGAACTGATAGTAAGAGCACATGTAACTGTCATGATTCTCATAAGATATGGAAATATTATATCTATCTTTCAATTTGATGATTCTAAGTAGTTAGCCAATAGACATCAAACAAAATGTGGCAGAGGAAAAGGTGGTACTCAAAAGACACAGGAAAATTTGTAAAAGAAATAAGATCAAGGAACAAGAAAAAAGCATGTGATGGAGAGAGGATGCAACCTGATATAGGCAAAATTGGAGCAACTATTCACTTTGTATGTATGATGAGTTCAGTGGGTCAGATTTATCCTGCATGGTGGTACAATATGTGAAAAAGGTTAGCAGATAGAAGTTTATAAGTTGTTTGACAAATTTTCAAGCATGATCCAAGCTGTGGACCAAGACTTGTGTTTTGAGAAGGTTACTGTTATGGCTGGTCTTGGTAGAGAAAGGCACTGAGGTCTGGGGTATTTGGGATCCTATAATGTAGATTGCAGGATGAGTAGGAGATGTGGATCCTCATCCTTACAGACTATAAATGGTCTGTCTGTGACATGTACGTGATAGACTATGTACACATTGTGAGATTTATAGGTCAAGCACTTTATTGCAGCAAGATTCAAAAGCCAATAGTAGTAATTACTAGACAAGATACAAGAAGAGAAAATAAAGAAATAGATAATTTTTTAAGTTAGATAGTTAATGACATAAATGGGAGAATTCACTAAGTAACTTTTTTTTATCTAGTCCTAACAGTTACTCAAATATAGACGCAGGAAATTATTTTACGAGATAAGAATAAACAACAAGCCTGAAAGAAATGAAAGACAATCAATACCAGCCCATAACCAAAGAAGATAAAAAGATACAAAAGAGTCAAAGAAACTAGAGTCTACCTCCACTTGAGTTAGGTTTAAGCTCCTCTTGAATTTCCTTAGTCTAATCAAATAGTTGGATTGGTACTAGCGTTGAGCAGCTCAGGTGATGTTGACAGTGGATTAAGGGATATTGAGTTGAAAGCAATTGATTCTTGATGGTTCTTCTTGAGTCTGAGTCCTTCTCAGTTTGGGAGCCGCACTCAAACTTAAGATGAAATCATATATTGCCTTGAGTAATGAATAAATGACTTGAATAACCAATTCCCACAGCAATCCAGGATTCTTTACTCAACACATATGGTGCAGGCTATGGTGCAGGTGGGCCCGCTCTACATCTCATGACAGTGACTTTTCACTTGTGAAAAGGAGAATTCAATAGGTTTCAATTTGGGGCAGTGAAGGAAGGTCTACAAATTTGGCCCTATGGCACAGAAGAGAAAATTAAATTTACCACCCTGGTGGATCCTAGTGTTATCTATTACTAATCGAATTAAAATGGGGTAAGGATTGATCTGAGGAAGCTTAAATAAGTAAAATCAGCAAATCATTTATGATGATGTTAATGAATTCTAAAGATGAGATTGATATAAAATATTAAATCTCATGAAATGCTCAAAGTTTTGCTGCTTGAATTTGATATTGTTTATGGTCATAGCCAGAATTCCATTAAAGCTAATACCAGGGACCACCATAAAGTTCTTTGGATTGGATTTGATATAGTATTTGATAGATGATATTCCTTGTTTGAACCTGGAAAATGATAGCACAACTTCTTGAGAGAAGATTGTCAACTCATCTGTTCCAAAATCAACCCCAATAGTTAACTAGATAATATGGGATAAATAAATTGCTGATATATATAAGCAATTGATTTATCTCATATTATCTGGTAGATCAGGAGCTATTGGAAACCAAAGCTGACCAAAATTTCAATTCTGTACCTTCCAAAAGAGAATTACTACAGAGGGGGGGAATGGGCAAACTCAAAGAATCAGCGGAAACCATGGGTTTTACTTCTTTTAGACAATTAACTTGCATAGAATATAGGAAAGATACCAAGTTATGGTTATGGTAATGAATAGAAACAATAGGAACCAGATAGAACTCAGGCAAAAGGCTAGAGATTGAGTAATTTAACACACAGCCAGCAGAGGAAACTCTGGTGCTAAAAAAGAAACAAAAGCCATCTGGAGAGGGAAGAAACTGCTAGCTTGAGAGGTGGAAAAGTGCCCACTCTACAAGAGCTTCTATGAGTGACCTCAGGGACCAGACACAGAAGACCTGATGATTTTATTTCTATGTAGTTAGGGAATATTTATGCTATTACAACAGGGGGCAACAGAAGGTCACGAAATCAATATTCATCTGGAAGGAAGAGATGATTGTAGAATTTTTGGTGACAAGAAAGAGGGATGGTTGTGATGAACAGACTCTGGGGGGACTCAATAATGGGGACTGGTTTATTATGAGGAGAACTGATGTTTGTTATTGCTTGGACTAGGCTATGTTTTTATAGACTAGTTACAAGTGTTCAATTTGTGGTTGAGAAATAAATAATGAATAAAAGATAATGAATAAAATTTGAGAGACAGAAAAAAAACACGTTCTTGCAAGTAATTGACTAGACAGGCATCTCATTCTCTTTTAGACAAATCAGACAAATTAATCAAGAAAAAATGTTAGTTGCAAATAATTTGAGGTGTTAATTCAAACTAATCAAATTTTTATATTAAAAATGAGTCAGGAAAGAGAATAATCAAACAATATAACTAAGAGTTTGTAATTACAATAAAACTTAGTATAAATGTTGTATTCTGGTCTAAATCAAGTTGATATAAGAAGATACGGATAAAGGAGTGAATTTTGGGGATTTTTGGGAGGAACAGAAGACACTGAAAACTCAACAATGATTGACAGGTCAGGAAAGGGGGAAAGGAAAGGAGGGATGAAAGAAGAGACATAGTGAAATTCCAACAGACCCCTCTCAGTTACAATGAATAAAACCAGGATTAGTGCAGCATCTATACCCCAGAAGATATAATGAGGCTTAACTGATAGAAGATAAGAAATCCTTAGAAGCTGTTCAATGAATAGAGACTAGGGAGCAGATTTCACAGGAAAAATAAGACCACAGACTCTACGTAGAAACTAGTAGAAATTGATGATTATAATGATGAATGGCTGAGTTAGGCATTTAAAAAAGAAGAAGGGACTGAGGAATGCGTAATACAATTTCATCAAAGACAATGAATCAAATGAAGACCGTGGGCCATCCTGTCCAATGAGGTAGAATACCTGATCTTGTTACAACTTGTGTAAGTTATGAATGTACTGCTATTCTGCACTGCATTCTTTTTTCGAGAAAGTATTCTGAAAAATACAAACAATACTCAGTGTTGGTTGACCGGTTTGGTTTGAAATAATAACAAGAAAGGAAAGATTTTTAAAAAAAAATCAACAAGGAATGTGTTGATCAGAGGACCGTTGAAAACAACAAAAAATAAAGTCACTTTGATTGGAAAACCTGGACTGAAAGAGAGATTAAATGCTCCCTCGCGCTACAGTTCGGCCCTCGAGATCCTTTGGAAGCCCCAAACCTTATCTACATAACAAGCCGGGTGGATATAGGACTTCCTTTGTATCTCTATCTACCCCTCAACCACAATCTCGAAGCATCTCGACCTTCAAGTTCATCGTAACCCCACAGTCAGACTCATTTGGTCATGCAATCACTCTCAAGAGACTGGGAAAACCTATCGAACAAGGCAGCATCAAATCATTCAAAGGTCACAGAGGATATTGACAGGGTCATCTCCGATCTAGAGTCCCTCAAAGACCTTATCCATAGAGGCAAGTTTCTGAAACAAAAAAGAAGAGAAAAAACTGCTTAGATGAAACATTAATACCCACTAACTTCTTACATAGGCTCACAGATCGAAGGATTTCAGATCAAACAGAACAATGGGCTCCAGCCAATCATGAATCGCTCAAAGGCAGCGACCAAGGCAGCCTTACAATCACACAAGGAGTTATATTCGCTCACTTCAAAATGGCAGAAGATGATCGAGAAAAAGTTTAACCAAACAGTGCTTCCATTACTTGGCAACCACCTCGCACCAGGTCATCAAACCGAATCTCCCAAACCCAAACAACCTTTCGTATCACAAAGTGCTCAGCAAGCACTCAATCGGGTCATCCTCAATCATTTACTTCGCCAGGGGAGATTTGAAACCGCCCAGATTTTTGCTCAGGAGGCTCAGGTTACTTCATCTACCGACGTTCTCAAAGCTTGTCAAGAACTCTTTCGGATTAACGACTCGTTGAAAGCTGGTGATTTGGAGCCCGCTCTCGAGTGGGCTGCACAGAATCGTGATTGGCTGACAGCTCGAGAGAGTCCACTGGAGTTTGATCTGCACCGGTCTCGATTCGTTCGATTATTAACTCAACCTGCCTTTGATCATCGCTCGATACATTGCATATCAGATAAGAGTTCGAAGGACAAGATGGAGATCGAAGGCGAGTTAGGTTCCAAGGTAGAAGAAGATCAAAACATGGAACTAAGTGCCAACGATCCGGCCACCAATCATTCTAACATTCAAGCCCAAGGTCCGATTATCGTCGAATCCCATTCCAGTAAACCTGAACCAGAGGACGATCAATACCGAGAAGAGTATACGAAATCCCGACAGCTAGCTTTAGAATACGCCCAGCAGCATTTCCCGAAATTCTTCCCAAGACGATGGGACGAAGCCGTCAGGCTCACGGCTTCCAGCCTCTACACACCATTCTCCAGATTAAAACGATCACCCTATTCCGAGTTTTATCAGTCGGCTGGGAATACCGGTGTTGGTGACGATTATGCTCGCTCAGAACTGTGGCTTCATGCAGATCATCTCGTGCCTCTATTTACCAAAGAGTTCTACGCGCGACTGGATTGGAGTAAGGAGTTGCCCTTGACGATTGCTACTGAACTTGGCTCAGGCGGTGCTCTAGCGAAAATCGCTAAAGTTCGATCGGTCATGAAAGAGAAAAGGACGGAATGGAGTCAGGCGAATGAATTGCCAGTTTCGTAATTACTATGCTATTGCCAATACTCTATTTTTCTTTTGGTTGCGTTTCGCTGATCGATCCAATTCTGGTGGGGTTTGTAGGTAGAAATCCCGTTGCCGCTGGAGTTTAGATTTCACTCGGTCTTCGCATGCCCAGTCTCCAAGGAACAGTCCACGGACACCAACCCTCCTATGATGATGCCATGTGGACACGTGATTGCCAAGGAGTCTATGCAAAAGCTGGCTAAAGGTGGAGGGTATGTCCTTTCTGTTTTCTTGAGCTTTTGTCTGTGATCAATCCACTTGAGGTCTACGGATGACTCAGAGCATTGCTTTTCGTATTTGCAGAACGGTTAAATGTCCTTATTGCCCCAGTAGTTCATCTATGAGCTCAGCCGTCCAAGTTTATTTTTGATCGAACTCAAACTGAACCCATGAGGCTATGTTGACATATTCATCTAACATCTTCCACTCATCAACGCCCGTTCTCGTATCTACTGATCCTTTTGGCCAACTATAATCAACTTACTTCCTCTGCCTCTTTTGGTCTGCTTTCTTGCGAGAAGAAGCAAGGTGTTGTATGCCTACCTCTATATGAACGTTGTAAATAATTGGTGAACATGGTTGGTTTCATAAACAGTGAGTCAAAGAACTGAATCCAAAATTTACGTGAAGTCTCCCACGGTAGCCCGGCTAGCTCAGCTGGTAGAGCATTCGACTCTTATGAAAAGGGTTCAGACAGGATGTCGGTTATCGAATTGTCGTGGGTTCGAGCCCCACGTTGGGCGTATCTTTTGCACCCATCAAGATGGGGTGTATCTTTTTCTACCCATCGAGTTGAATTCCTCCATTTTTGAGCCCAAACAAATCAAAAAAAACTCCAATTTGCATTGCTCATGGTTCCAGAGGGGAACTACACTGGATTTTGGGGATTGCACAGGACTTCCTGACCAATGTGAACCTCTCCATTGTCTATTGCACTGTTTGGACAGATTTAAACATTGCATACAGCCAATCTGAAAGGCCTTGCTTGTTTGTTCAAATTTCCACTGGAAATCTGATTGTATTTGTCAACTGTGTATGCAATTTCTCATCAAGATTGGGAATATGGATGGAAACTCATATCTCATTGGGCCTTTATAATCAGCTACAAGCCTGTGAGAACCTCTTTGTCTACAAGCACTATGCTGATTTGCCTTGATTATATCCACACTTATCTGGGTTTTCCGTAAAACATTATGAAGGCAAAACTGTAAAATTGATAATTAAAGCTGCTCCAATTTCTAATGTAATTCTATGATATAATTATTGATAATTGTATAAAACCTGAAAATAAAAGAACCCTTCCTCCCCAACACATCCAACCGCACTGCCTGCACTCTTCAAATTTTTTCCAAATCTTTCCAAAAACTTTCTTCCCTCTATAACATCCATGCAAATAAGCCCGCCTCTGGCAAACCCGGCCATGAGGTTCAAATACAACCTTGATGGCTGGGATTTTCCCAGCTGTCAAGGCTGGATGAAATCACGAAATAACAGTTGGGATTTGGTGATCTCATCACCTGGGGGTGGGGGTGGCACACACCAAAAAAAATATGGCATGTGGGCCCGGCATACCAAAATAAACTGGCGTGAGGGCCCTGCGCGCCAAAATAAATTGGCATGTGGGCCCCATGCGCCAAAATAAATTGGCATGCAAACCCACACACCGATTCCTGGAAGATCCTGGCCAGGAGTTGTTGTGTGAGGCCTACACACCAAAAAACTGGCAATGCATGCCATGTTGTTTTGGCGTACGTTTATCACCCCCCAACAAAAAGTGCACCATGGAATATCTTTGTGAATTATTTGTAGAGCCTATTAGAATAAAAGAGGTGGAAAGGGGGTTTAATTGGTGGACTACTGGGCTTAGATAATTATTGTACTTACTCTATCCTCATGTCATGTTTTCCTTTTCTTCTTTTTCTCTATCTCTTTATATTCTTCTCTCTGTCACTGTAGGTAAAGCTCCACCACTCGTCTCATCCAACTCTCCTGGCACTAGCCCTGATCCTTTTCTCTCAGGTAAAGCTCCACCACTCGTCTCATCCAACTCTCCTGGCTCTAGCCCTGATCCTTGTCTCTCAGTCCCTTTTTCTCTCTAACAGAGCCAGATATTCCTTCCAGGCATGAGTGGCAAGAAACTATCCAGAAGCCCAAAACACTATGGCACACCTCACAATCAAGTACCATGAAAGATTTTGAAAGAAAACATAGAGCATATGGAATCAGGGACCACATCAATTTCCCACTCATAGATCTCAAACAAAATTAATATAAAGATAAGATGTGGAATAGTCAAATATAGCACGATACACCAGAGCAGCTATTCAACCCTTATGGATATCTCATTGGATTTTACTTCAAGGATAACCCAATAGAGGTCCTACATGTAATACTTCTTGGATTTGTGAAATATCTGCAGAAGTTTGAATCTACCAGAATCAATTAGGCAATTTGGCCCTGCTAGCCTGTTTTCTACTTAAACATTTGAAAGTTTCAATGGTGTGATACAGAATATCCCAATTCATTCAAACTGACTGAGCCCTGGCAGAGATATAGCCACCAGCGCCAAAAACTATTAATTCATGAGATTGGTTGTATCAGGAGCCAAGTTGTATGATCATACAAATCAAACATATTTTCAAGCTTCCCCACAAGTCAAACCACTTCTTGAAAACAATCCATTCACTACAAAAAAAACTCTAGAAACTTCCAGCAGTTTACATGCAGAATCTCATAGGTAGCTTGTATTGATACTCAAGCCTTTCACAAAGGTTGTTTCAACCAAGCCTTGATGCACAGTTACTGTGCATGAAGGGTTGTGATGGATTAAAATGGAGTTACAATGGCAGTTACACTGAAGTATGCTGCATGTCAACTACTTGCAGTTTCTAGAGTTTTTCCTCTAGTGCATTGGTCCAAAGGGCCATCAGATACAACCCACACATGTTAGGGAATGTGCAGAGCAAACATACTATCCATGGTCAAAGAGGTGAACCCAAAGCAGAAGAATTGATACCACCATCCCTGAGGAGTAATTTACCAACATTAATCATGAGGAGTTTCCAAATCTGGCAATATTTATGAGAAAGAATTGATAAAAGATGGCACATTTTCCTTGGTGATTCCAATCAATAATTCCATATGAGACACTCCATGCTGACCAAACTTCAACAATTTTACACCAACAGTCCATGGAACCAGGGCGTCCTCATGGATTAATTGGCTGTGTGAAATACATTTGGGAAGTGGGGAAGAACCAGTTCTATGTCAAACTTGTGAGAATCCAGCTAAGAGGGGCTTGCCCTATGCAAATGCAAAAGAACAGAAACTAGCTGCAAGAATTGGTGAGAACCATTCCGCAGTCCCAGACATAGATCAACAGGCTGATGAATAAAATTTGCATGCTCTAGATTCAGGCAGATCAATGAAGCTACTTCCACAACTCGCTAAGACCCAGCCGCCTAAAAACGGAATAAGCCTTCTAAGAAGAATTACTTTTGACTCCATTACTGGTAAGTCGAATTTGACAAAAATTATCACATGTGAAACAAGCAATTCAAAGAGAATTATATGTGCCATCAATGGGAAGAATAATTTCTTTGCAGCTCAATGCTCAGTCAGGAACCAAATCCTGCCACTAACTTTCCATCAAGAAGGGGGATCCTATATAACCTACATAGAGCAAAACAATTTCAACAATTACCTCCTGAATTCAGGTTACCATCATGTTCCATATTTACATCACAAGCATTCAGAAAACCCACAAATGATACCATGGCCTATACCTCCTGAATTGATGAATGTTGCATTATAAAATGGGCTGCAAGTGTGGAAAATGGAAAATAATGGCAACACATGATTTGTCCCACACACAAATCACCTCCCAGTGTCATACATCTTATAATTGAACTTAATATTTGAGACATGTAGTAACTGAAAATAGACAATCCCCTTCTCAACATCCTGAATTTATTTATAATTGACACATAACATGTATTCACATGTATCATCTGCTCAAATGGAATGCCATTTAATACCAATTTATAAAAGGAAGTTTATAAATGTCTCTTGGCTCATGTAACAAATTATAAACCATAAGAAGTTTTCTCTTCCTAGTGTCATATATCTCATAATTGCAGATTCTGTTTGACACATATAATAACTTCAATTCCCAAATTTTCATCTCAACCTCCTGAGTTTCTTTTATCATCTGCTCAAACTGTATTTCAGGTAATATAAAGTTATAATAGGCAGATTATCAATTTCCAGTGGCTCACATAACACAAGATAAAACATAAGTAAGTTCATATTTGCGGGGATAGGGGATCAAGATAGTACAAGTAAAGGGAGAGACACAAGAGGAAACTAATGCATGAACTGAGAGGGAAAAATGATTTAGGGGGGGGGGGGGGGGGAGGTGAGGCGTCAAAAATGGAGGACAATCAAGAGGAATGTGCAGATATGTGAGACAATCAGGGGGATTAAGGAGGACTTGGTGACAAGGTTGGGCCAATTCTATAAGTCATTCCATGGCCTCATTACTTATTCTACTTGCCTCAAGAAGGCCTCTCAGAATCAATCAAGCAGGGCCCCACTTGAACCCATTATCCAAAATAAATCTGAGTGTTAGGTCCTCAAAAGATGTCCAGTGGAAGATATCATTATTGTGTATCACCCAAAGCATGAATTTTTTTGGCAGGGACGTGGCTGATGGTCAAGAAATCAGCAATAGATATATTCCATGCAGCAGAGGGCAAGGGAAAATGGCACTTTTTTTGATTGAAACATAGACCCAATTTCAATGCTTGCCTGGCCATCTTCAATGGTAAACCCTGATTCACCCTGTTTGATGGATGTTTGAATGGTCAGCTCTCTGAATAATCCAAACTCAAATGAGTAGAGTAAGATTACATATAATTTGAGGCCATTTCCTGGTGTTGCGTTCAAGATTTCCCTATCCATTTAAAGGGATAGCATGATCCTTGCTTCACAAGCGGCATGAAATACTGAATGACAAAATGTCTGAGACAACTCAAGTGGTTGTGTTTTGACAGAATCTGGTGTGGTAATCCTGTTCCCACTCAATTCATCCCATCAATACCATATACACTAGTAATATATTCATCATTATTATTCCAGAATCAGATTATACACCTTATTTTACCCCTAATCACTCACTCATACCACCCTTAATTTTCCTTTGGATCAGAAGTTATTAGCCTGCATAGATTTTCATTGGTAAATCATTTTATTTTATTTTAAATGGCTTACATCTTACAAAACAGAAATATTCAGTAAGAAAAATATCTTAAATAATCTACAACAAATGCTCATCATTACTACATACTTTCAATTCACTTTTACAATGGTAGTCTTTTGCTCATCACTAGTACTATTGTAGCCTTTTCACATCATCATATCTTGTAATACTGTGCTCATCTTTTTTTACCCTCTTGAAGGGCCTTCTCAAACATATACTCCACTGGGCTGGTTGTATCACCCCCATGAAATTTCTACCCCATACAACCTGCCAGACCCTTTAAACCCAATATTAGATTCAATCTTCTTCAAAGACACTTTTCAACCCAGAAATTTTGGATATCTTTGCCATTTACCCTTTTACACAAAACCTTTTCCCTCAAAACTCTGTAAGAGTTGTGTACTCTTCACTGAATCTCTTACTTAGAAGACAGGCAAGGATGAATCCAAAGGAATTCCAGAACCAAAGTGGGATTTTTATTTCAAGTCTAAATGTGAGAGTGTCATGCTGAAACATCTTGGGCTCATCCAAATGTGGCAAATCACGTTACTTATTCATCACACTTTGAATGCAATACTCAGCTTCAAACTTTTATCCAAATGTGTGACACCAACTTTGGTGACATTTGCAACTCATCATTGACAATTACCTTAACTGGTCCCTGATTTAAAGCATTCCTTTTCTGGTGACTTGATAGCTTGTCCATGCTTTTTCCATTACCCCTTTTTTGGACTAGCTTGACTGCTTTGAAATTCTGCCTGGCGCTTAACCTCTCAACTAGCCTCACACTTACCCTTCTACACCGGGAAATTTCCTTTTCCATACTTGAATCAACTTGTCACATCTTTTGTCTATGCTTTCATGTTGAATTCTTGAAATACTTGTGTAAATTTAACTCCAAGTACTTACTTATCTCAGTCATCTTTGAACAAACCTCTACGTCAACTATTGCCTATAAAAGCACTTGTAATTTCTCCACTTTTCATCTTTTCTTCACTTAATTAACATAACATTGTTTTACTTTCCCCTTTCCAATCAAACATCACCTTGATTGCCCTTGAGTCTTGTCTGAGTTCCACTAGTCAAATAATAGCTTAATCTTCAAAGTTAGCTTTGAACTCCTTTGACTTGAAGATATCTTTGACATATCTTTGAAGAGTATCCTTGACTGCTTATCCTGTCCCCTTGAGCGTTGATCAGCCAAATCCCCTTTTGTATGTTGGGTTGGTCGCATGACAGAGAGAAGGGATCTCTCCCAATTAGTACAACTAGAGTGGAAATAATTGAACAATAGATTCTGTAGGGATCTGAGAAAACCTCCTACTTGAATTTAGTTCACCAACTGTGACTAACACAACACTAACACAAAAACAAACCTGAGAAAAACTCCTACTTGACACTAGTTCACCAACTGTGACTAACACAACACTAACACACAAACAAACCTAAGGAGATTTTTGTGGAGATAATTATGAGATGGAGTTTTGAGAAAATAAGATTGTTGATTCAATTTCAAATAATCTAACCTGAGAAAAACTCCCACTCAATGTTAGTTCACAGACTGTGACTAAAATGACACTAACACACATACAAACCTAAACATACAATGAAGAAGATAATACTGATGAGACCTGTAAAGTGAAGATATGAAATGTTGAGTGTTGTGGAGATGAGTATGAGATGGAGTTTTGAGACAATAAGATATTTGAATGAGAAAATATAATGTACTGTAAGAAATTCACTATTTAAACTACAGCCAACAATATTTAGGTTTCCATTCCATCACACTCTTTGCTGCAGCTCAACCAGGTGAAAGTGTATCACTTGAGCTTGAAACCTAAGTTAAATCAAAAGTAGAATGAAGAAGGAAATGGAGATAAACTTATCTAGATGTGAGAGAAGGGATCTCTGCAATATAGGTAAATGGGAAAAGGAGGACTAAGTAACCAGAGTTTGATTACTTAATCAGGTCTGTGTGACCTTGTGAAACCCAAAAAAGGAGGGGTTTACAAACTCCTCCTCAAACTCCCCATACCTTAGAGATATTAGTAGTCAGCTAATATTACTAGTCAGTCTAAGATTAAATTAGAAAGTCACACCTTTTATTTTATTCTTAGTGTTACACTCTTCCCCACCAGAATTAGTCAGGAAGGAAGCTCTTATTGATAAAAATATAACTAATGTGTCCTTAGACTTTCAGCTGAGATCCTGATGGGTTTTCTGGGAAGGGAACTGGCGCGGAACTGTGGTGAGAGGGATTAAGAGAACAGAAGAAGATGAGGAAAAGAACTACATACTCTAACTCCACAACTGATATGTAACTAGGTACAACTGGGTTTGATGACATAAGCATAAAACATAAGAAGAGAAGAAAAAACACAATTGGACCCTGATTCCATCTCTTAGCCCCTCCATTATTACACCTCTATTTCTAATACTTATATCAGCACCTTTTTTCATAACCATCATTAGTACTAGTGTGGGTATACATATCCCTCCCAAGCTCTATTCTGATCTTATAATAGTTCCAAACCAGCCTAATGAGGGGTTTGTATTTTATTGCATAGCTCCACTTGATGTTTGGGGGTAAATCAGTGTAAGATGTGTATCTCTCAACTGGAGGGGTTCCTCCGGATGACAGATGTGTATCTCTCAATTGGAGGGGCTCCTCAATTTGAGATATGTGTATCTCTCAATGGGAGGGGTTCCTCCTTTGTGGTAATCCATACCTTTTCACATACAATCATCAAAACCTTACATTTCCTCTCACATATACTTCATTATTATTACATAATCAGATTCTACATACAAAACTACCCCTAGTCACTCACTCAAAGTACCCCTGATTTCCCTTTGGTTCAGAAGTTATTAGCATTCTTAGAATATTACCACTTATAACCACATAACTTTACCAATACTACAACCCCATAGGATATTATACAAGGTATTGATTTATAAATATACAGTACATAAATAAAACATAGATATTACATACTTTTCTTTAGTTTATATCTTCTTTGGCATAAAGTTGTACAGCACAGTCATTCATATTACATAGTTACATCATCTGCCTTTATCATCCTCTTTGGTTACTAGTCACATTACATTCCTTATATACATAGTTACTAGTTACATTGGCTCATCTTTCTTACACTATCACTACTCTCTTTTTTGGTTGCATACCTCTGAACACATTTCCCCTTTCTCTTTACTTCCAGGATCAGCCATCTTGTGCCCTTTTGTATAAGTAGAACTCCTCTTAGTTCTATGTTTGTATAAGTAGAACTCCTCTTAGTTCTATGGATGAGGCATGCACCCCCCCCTTTTACCAAAGTACAGTTGACATTTACATTTACCTTTAAAACCTTTTACATTTACTTTTGCATCAACCTTTACACAAATAACAATCATAACACATGCCCCATACTCTTTCTCAGTGCTTTTCTCACTCCTCTTAAGGTCCCTGCCTCAGATTGATTAAACAACCTAAGTTCCCATTAGTAGCAGCAGTCTAAGGATTAGTAGAAATATAGCCACACCTCTTTTCTTTCTTTTTCTTAGTGAAACCCTTTCCCCTCAGCATTAGTCAAGAAGGGCAGCCTCATCAGCACCTGTAGCTTCAACATCTTCTACTTACTAGATTTGTTGTCTATTTCCCCTTCAAGCTCTTTCCTGATCCTTTAGGAGTTCCACACCATTTGAGTGGTGTGTGTTAATACAAGGGTGACAGTGCATGCCAAAACATAGATCTAAGTAGAGTTCTATTTACAACATACCTAGGGTGCATGAACAGATTATCCTTTTGGTAGTGAGTATTTTGGAAACTAAGGTACCCAAGAGGGTAGGGAAAGTATTATCAGTGGTATGAAACCAAAGGAGGGTAGGTAAAGTGTAATAAATATGAACCAATTCAACTCTAAAACCATTGATTTAAGGAATAGGATGTGACTAGTAACCCAATAGGTGATCATGAGAGAATATATTTCCATTTAATATAAATTACTGAGGTGTAAAACCTAAAACCAAGGAGGGTATGAAAAGATGTAATGAAAGAAAAATTGCAGATTTTGTATATATAACATTATTTTAATGACTAATAACTTAAATGATATCCTATGGAGGTTAATTAGTACAAATATTTCAGCTAGTATTCAAGAGGAAAAAATCAAGGTTAATTCTTGAGGGAACCTAAGAACAGACTGAGGAGCTGGGGTCTCTAGGAGGTTTCAGTTTTTAAGTGCTCAGAATCAATTATTTATTTAATAAATGAGGAGAAAGATTAAATACTTACAACTGGAGCTTGCAAGATCTAAAGGGGGCCTAGACAAGTGAAAAGTAAAATAATGAAGGGAAAAGGGGACAGGAGAGGGGACAGGAGAGGAAACTTACTACTTGGCAATGTTAATGCAACCAACCCCAAGTACAGAGAGGGATTTAGTTGATCAAAGCACAAGGGAAAAATGGTAATAAGTCTTGAAGGTAATATTCAAAGATGTTTTGAGGATAAATTTGAGTTGAAGGAGTTTGGGGATAACAGCAAGAATGAATATATGTGGACTCAGGGGTGACTTAGCTAGTATACAACCCGGAATATGGCTGGCCGAATTATCATTAGTAAAAATACACAATATTATATTAATGAACTGAAGAAAAGAGATATAGAAGGAAAAATTACAAAGGTATTTATATTTGAAAATGGTACTACTCTTGAAGTATTTAGACAAGTTAAATGGGTCAAAGACCAATGATTGAGTATGCACTTTGTGTTAGGCCAGAGCTGGCCATAAAAAACCTCTGCTCAACATTTGGTACATAACTGTTCATCAAGTGGAGCTCAAACCATGATGGCGAGCCCAGAGCCTGCCATCAAAAGACTCCGCTCAATTTTAGGCACATAACCGCTCATCAAGCAGAGCTCACACCACAATGACCAGCCCAGAGCCAACCATCAACAACCCTCAATGAATATTTATGTACCAAATATCAAGCAGAGGTTTTTGATGGCCAGCTCTGGGTTGGCCATCATGGTGTGAGCTCTGCTCAATGAATGGTTGTGTACCAAAAATCAAGCAGAGGTTGTTGATGGAAAGCTCTGGGCTGGCCATTGTGGTGTGAACTCCACTCAATGAATGGTTATGTACCAAAAATTGGTCAGAGGTTGTTGATGGCCATCATGGTGTGAGCTCCGCTTGATGAACGGTGTGGGAGAACTTATATACCAGAGGTGCAGCACTGAAGCTGAGCCCGCAGCCGCGGGCTCAGCGGCAGGCTGAGGCTGAGGTAAGGGGGCACTTACCAAATGTCATCGGACATTCCGCGGGGAAAAGCACAGGGCGCAGCATGTGACATTCTATAGTTGGCGCGGGCAATCGGTCGAGCGGACGAAGGCCGCTTCAGTATGCGCGACGTAATGGACCGGGCGGAACCACGGGGTTCGGGGCGCCAGGCCGCAAGTGGAGCGGGGGCAGAAGGAGCGGAGTCGTGCGCAGGGGAGCGACAGACGACTGCGGGGGTCAACGGGGTATAGGAGTCGGGGGCAGGCTGCGGTGCAATGCGGGATTGAGGAGACAGGCAAGTAGGGTTCCAGGAACAGTACCGGGGATTGCGGGACATGATCGGGGGACTGTTGTATAAATAGAGGGTTGTACCAGGGTTGCGGATCTTATCTTATCTTATCATCTTAGTAGATAGCTATCAACTACAGCGCATATAAGAAAATCTCATTGTTTAGAGCTCTCTCTGCCATTATTCAGCGTGTGCAGACAAGCGGAACTGTGTAGGGCAACATCAGGACGACAAACGCAAGAGGAACGGTCCCCTTGCTGAGTATAAGGTGTTGCAGGGAAACCAGTTGACTATCCGCTGACAGTGTTTATCCCGCAGAGGAAATCAAAGAACCACCGGAACCAACCAGGAAGAAGGGCAACCTACCGTTTCTGATACCGAGGTCGTCATTATTTCCACATATTGGGGGTCTGGCCGGGAAATTCTTTCTGTTTCCAACCTGCGGACGGTTCAAGACATCTGTCTTTTTCTTTATTTTTTTTTTATTAAATCGTTTATCATTGTTCGAGGATGAGTGGTTCTGACACTTATTTTCCTACGACTGCGTCGGGCGGAGCGTCTTCCTCCAAGTTCACCCTCCCTCCCCCTCCGAAGGGGGGAGGTCTGGGTACCTACGGCATCACGTCGGAGGTCAACATGGACGACGGAACGGAGGAGAATCGGAAGGGGAAGCAGGTGGCTGGTGAAGCGCCGATAGGGGTGAGGAGGCGAGGGTTGGTGTTGGACCCACCGACGGGCGTCAAGATTCGGCCGCGGGATTTTCCCGCAGTCCGATTCAGTGTTGATGCGGTTGATTGATTTTTGAGTCGCTTCAAATTGGCGGCGGAAACCGAAGGGGCGTCTGACGGCGACAAGGTCCGTCAAATCGTCAATTTCATTCAGTCCGAAGAAGAGTTGCGCGATGTGGAGGAGATGGAGGGGTACGAGGCAAAGAACTGGGAGCGTCTGAGGGAGGAGATGTTGGAGAAGTGGGGTCCGCGTCAGCAACGTTATCGGGAGGCGGATTTGGAGAATCTCGCGTCGAGCAAGGCGGCATCGGGTGGGGTCAATGATCGAAGGGTGTTCGATGAGTACGTCACTTCCTTTGATCGCATCGTGAAGTACCTCAACCGCAATGAGGTGATCATTGGGGAACCGGCATCGGTCAAGCGGAGCTTCCTCAAGGGGCTCGCCACGCCGGTTCAGGAGCGGGTGCAGCGGAGGCTGTACAATCAGAACCTCATTCGGCGGTCGAGGGATGGAGGAACCCTGTTGCCCGACTTGGCGTCGCTTAGGGGAGCGGTCCGGGCGGAGTTCGACATGATGGTGTTGGTGGCCGAGAATTCGGGAGTGGCGATCTCGAGCGGAATCGGGCCGGTGATCTCTTCCCGGAACACGGCGCCGGTGGCGCCCGCTGAAGTGGCAGAGTTGGCTGACACCTTGAAGGAGCTTCGTTTGTTCATGCAGAAGACGGTTCAACGGGGGTCGCAGCCTCAAGTGTCGGCACCGGCCGACGGTCAGCGGAGCGGTCCTCCGCGTGCGGGGCCTCCGGGGCTTCATTGCACTTATTGCGGGCCGAATACCCATTATAAGTCTTGATGTCAAGAGTTGACGGACGACTTAAATGGTAGGCGGGTGAGGATCTATAACGGTGATTATTTCCTCCCTAGATCGCGAGAACCGATTGAGGCGGCCGTGCCGCGCGACGTGGTCCGTGCAGCGGCCGCAGGGCAGGGGGAGACGGCGGAAGGTCCGAAGGCGGAGGTCAAATCCTCGATGGGTATAGTTGTCGGGACGTCTGGATGGACTCCCCCGGCTGTCTAATCAGAGGTGTGGGCCATCCATTCCGATGAGGTGACGGCCCGCTACGGCGGGTACGACCGCATGGATGTGGATCCTCCAAAGAAGGGCAAGGTGAAGGAAGTTTCGCAGCCTGGAGGAGTGGCAGTGCCCACCGGGAAGAAGAAGGCGGTGGAGTTGGCCAAGCGCGCTCTGAACGGGGATGGCCCGCTGACTCTTTCCATCAAAGAATTGGCTTCGGTTTCCCCTCTAATGGCGGAAGAGCTCATAGCGTCTCTTAAGGAGAGCGCGGGCCTCAAGGCGGAAGGTAATCGGGTGGCCTTTGACGTGAGTTCAGCGGAGGCCAAACATTCGTGCTGACACCATCCAGAGGAGTTCCCGTCGGACTCCATCTCTTGCCCCCTCGGTTATGTCCAGATGACCATTGGGGACCAGCAAGTATGGGCGATGATCGACAGCGGGTCGATGGTCAACCTTTTGCCGGCGGAGGTGGCGCAAGACTCGGATCTCGTTACCCGACAAGCCAACATTGGCTTGCGAGGAATCGGCGGCCATGAGTGCAAGGTGGCGGGTGTGGTGGAGAGTGAGTGGGTTGAGGTGGCGAAGACCAGGCAGAGGGTCTCATTCTTGGTGGTGAGGTCCGCCGAAGTCATCCTTGGACGGCTGATTTTGTTTGCCTTCCGAGCCGGCCTTTGATTTGATTCGGTCCGCAAGGAGGAGGTCCTTTCGGTGGCGGACTCCCGAGGGCGACGGTTCGTGACGACAATCTGTCGGCCATCGAGCGGACGATGGGAGACCCGGCTGGGGCCGGAAGTGGAGGACAAGTGCCGAGGGAGGGAGAAGCAGGAGGCTTCCCCCTTGGCACGGGGCTTTTAGGTGTCGGCCGGTCAATCCGCACAATGTCAGCTCTAGCATCGCGCGGACGGTCGACTCCTAAAGAGCGGGAAGGAACAGGGGATGATGGGGCGGAGGCAAAAGACCCAAAAGTAAGTCCTCCCAATTGTGCACCTCCGAGGGTATCTACTACCATTCGTAAAACCCTACCGAGTGCCACGTACGTGAGCAAATTCCTTTTGTCTGGTCATAGGCGGAAATCCTGGGAAGTCGGTCCGCACTTGGAGCCGGAGGTTTGGAGAGAGGGAATGGAGGAGGAAAGTGATTGAGCGGGGGCAACCAGTCTAGAAGTAAGTCCTCCCAATTGTGCACCGCCAAGGGTTTCTACTACCTTTCGAAAAACCCTACCGAGTGCCACGTACGTGAGCAATTCCGTTTCGTCAGGCCATAGGCGGAGCTATTGGGAAGTCGGTCCGCAAGATGAAGTGGAGGTGTGGAGTGAGGGGATGGAGGAGGAACACAATGGAGCGGGGGCAAAAGGTGTAGAAGTAAGTCCTCCCAATTGTGCACCATCAAGGGTTTCTACTACCTTTCGAAAAACCCTACCGAGTGCCACGTACGTGAGCACTCCTTTTCCGTCCGATCATAGGCGGGAATCTCGGGAGTTTGGTCCGCATCAAGCGACGGAGGTTTGGGAAGAGGATGGGGAGGATTTGGAGGAGGGAATGGTGGAAGGTTCTTTTGGGGCGGGGGCAAATAGTGCAGAAGTAAGTCCTCCCAATTGTGCACCGCCAAGGGTATCTACTACGTTTCGAGAAACCCTACCTTGTGCCACGGTCGTGAGCGAATCGAGAGTCTTTGGTTTCCCAGTCCGCAGGATCTCAGCGGAAGGAGGTGTCGTTCTACGGAGGGTGGAATCGTGCGGGGCAAAGTACAAGCCGGTGGCGCGGAAGGTTAGACCGCGGAATGAGCCAATGCCGCAAAGCTTGAACTCGCCGTTGAAGCCCATCCAGTGGGGGAGAGACCCCTATCTTACCCCACTTTGGGTGCGGCCTCCGGAATTTGTGCCGACAGAGCGTATCACGGAGGAACGGATGGCGAGCCTCAACTTCGGACCTCCAGGGTGGGTGAGCCAGGAAGAGTGGAAGCTCTTAGCTCAGGTCGTCACTTTGTGGGCGAAGGCTTTGGCGTTTTCCCCTGAAGAGCGTGGGTTGTTGGACAGGGGAATAGGGGAGCCTTATTGGATTCCGGTGATACCCCACGAACCGTGGCAGATCAAGCCGATTCCGGTTCCGGCGACCATTTGCGATACCTTCACGGAGTTGGTACGGGAGCGGGTGCGGACGGGGTTGTATGAGCAGTCTTGCTCAAGCTACTCCAGCCCAATTTTTCCGGTGCTGAAACAGGATGGGACGAGCTTGAGGATTGTTCATGATCTTCAGAGACTGAATTCCGTTACCATTCTGGATGCAGGGCTTCCTCCGCGCGTCAATGAGTTTTTTGAGTCCATGGCGGGACGGGTTTGTTATGGGTTGGTTGATGTCATGGGCGGGTACGATCAGCGGGAATTGCACCCCGAGTCGCGGCCACTCACGGCTTTCAAGACACGGTTGGGGCGTATGCAGCTGACTCGTCTCCCGCAGGGAGCCACCAACTCGGTGGCGGTTTACCAAGCGCAGATGGTGTGGATCCTCCAGGACGACTTACCTCATCTTGTCCAGATCTTCATTGATGACGCGGGAATCAAGGGACCGAAGTCGGATTACGGAGGGACGGTCTGGGTGGACAACCCGGGCATCAGGCGTTTCATTTGGGAGTATGCGGTCACTTTGGAGCGGATCTTGTTCCGAATTGAGACCGCGGGCCTTACGGTTTCAGGGAAGAAGTTTGCGGTCTGCGTTCCGGCCTTGGAGGTCCTCGGCCATGAAGTCTCAGCGCGCGGAAGGAGCATCACTCGGGCTAAGGTTGTGTAGTTATGTGCGGATGTTCATCGAGCGGTTTGCGGAGATTGCAAGCCCGATGAGGCGGCTCACTCGCAAGGGGACTGAGTGGAAGTGGACCGAGGAATGCGATTGCGCGTTCACTCGGCTGAAGGAGATTGTCGGTAGGGAGATCACGCTCAAGGATCTCGATTACGGGAAGGATGGGATTCGGTTGGCGGTTGACTCCAGTGAATTCGGTGCGGGAGGCGTGCTGACGCAAGAGGAGGACAGGAAAGATTGGCCGGTTCTTTACGAGTCGATCACCTTCACGGAAACCGAGTTGCAATACTCCCAGCCGAAGCTTGAGCTGTGCGGGGTCACCAAGGTGGTGCGGAAGCTGCAACACCTGTTGTGGGGGGTGTTCTTCGAACTCCTAGTTGATGCGGAAGCGCTGGCGAGGATGATTAATTCTCCTACTCTTCCTAATACTCCAATGACTTGATGGGTGGCTTACCTTCAATTGTTTTCTTTCAAAGTGGTTCATGTTCCGGGGAAGGCGTTCACAATGCCCGATGCATTATCGCGAGTAGCGGAAGAGGAGGGAGCGGAGCGGTTTCGCTCAGCAGAGGCGTTGGACGTGGAAGAACGGCTGATGAAAGCGGGTGCGACGACAGTCGGCATCAAACTTCCTCTTCGCCAGAGTGGGAAGTACGAGCTGATGGAAACCTACCTAAGTAACCTCAATTTCCCTGATGATACTTCAACCGAATTGAAAGCGTGGGTTCGTCGGAATAGCGTCAACTTCTTCGTGCAGGAAGGTCAACTTTGGCGTCGGCGGTCTCCCATACCGCTGGTGGTGGCGACTTGTCGAGCAAGCCAGGAAGTCATCCTTCGGAGCCTCCACGAGGAGTTGGGGCATCGGGGCGAGGTGGAGACGCGTGCCCGCGTTCGGCAGCGTTTCTGGTGGCCTGGTATGGTGAAGTCAGTCCGTGACTGGGTCCGGAGCTGTGAGGCGTGTCAGCGTCGGAGCTCGGCGCTCCCCAAGGAGGTGGGAATCCCGACAGGGGAGGATTCGTTGTTCAGTCAGATTTCTCTCGATGTCGTCCACATCAAGGCGGGTAAGTACGCCTACTTACTTGTCGCGAGGGATGATCTGTTGGGGTGGGTCGAGGCCATCACTTTGGTCAAGCTGTCGGCGGACAAGGTTGGCCAATTCCTGGAGGAGTTCTGGTTCTCGCGGTTCGGATGTGTGCGGCTGGTCACGGTGGATGGGGGTGCGGAATTCCGAGGAAGTCTGATGAAGCTTGTTCAGTCATGCGGGGCGAAGTTTGGCAGGGTCACAGTGTATTATCCGGAAGGCGCCGGGATGATTGAGCGGGGACATCAGCCAATCAAGAACACGCTGGTCAAGATGTGCGGAGAAGACGGACGGAAGTGGCATCAATTTCTTCCGGCAGTCCTTTTCGCGGATCGGATCTCAACCAAGCGGGGCACAGGCTATTCAGCGTACGAACTCCTGTATGGGCGACAGCCTGTGTTGCCGGTCAATATCAAGATGCTCACTTATCTCGCTATTGACTGGTGGAAGGTGAAAACTTCGGAAGAATTGTTGGAGGCGCGGGCGGAACAGCTTCTCCGACAAGAGGAAGTTGTTGTGAAGGCGGCAAAGCGGTTGCGGGAATCTCGGGCGAAGTCGGTACGCTATTGGGACGAGCGTTGCGCTCACCGTTTGCGGGACCCGTTACGGAAGGGCGATCTTGTCCTTCTGTACAATCGGAGCTTGGAAACCCAGTGGGGGAAGTTGTTCGCAAACCGATGGAACGGACCTTATCGCGTGGTCAGCAAATTTCCGGGGGGAAGTTATCAGTTGGAAGAATTGGACGGAACCCCGTTGAAGCGGAAGGCGGCGGCATCCCACGTGAAGGAGTTCTATGCTCGGGGATCGACGTCGTTTGACGAAACCCTCATTTCAGGATCTGAGGACAAAAATGATGAAGACTCGGATTTGGAGCCAACTCCTTCGGAGCAACCCGACAATGAGTCGGGTCGAGCGGATTCTCCCGGTGCCGAGGAAGAGGTGGCCGGTGAGCGTTCCTTGCGGCGAAGTGCGAGGAACAAACCGCTGAGGACAGCGGCCAAAAGCGGGGGGAGGATGGGGGCCATAGGCCAAGCCTTAATTGGTGAGGGGGTGCGCTAGCTGGTCTACAGCCGGATAAACTAGCCACCCCAGGATGTCAGTCACCCCAAAGCGGGCTGTAGTTGTGTCTTTTGAATGGGTTTACTGGTTCTTCTTTGTTATATATTCAGGATGGCGAGGGGTACGGGGAATTGTGCGGAAATTCCATCTGGGGCGGTCCAGGTACCTCGGCAGGCGGGTTGGGTTTTCTTTTTGTTTCAGGATTTTTTTTTATAGATTGCGGGCGCGGTTTCTTTCTTTCATCTTCAGGATTGCGGGCGTGGTATTTCTCTCAGGTTATCAATTTCCTCAAGTTATCAATTTCCTCAAGTCATCAGTTTCCTCAAGTCACCAGTTTCATCAAGTTATCAGTTTCTTCAAGTTTCTCTCAAGGGTCCAATCTCAGTTTCAGGATTTACTATCTCAAGTTGCGGGTAAAAAAAAAAAAAAAAAAAAAAAAAAAAATGGAAGTGCAGGGACTAAGTGGTTCTCAATCCGGGGCGGTCCGGGCACTTGTAACTTACTTTTTTTGGTTGTTTGGTTTTCTCTCAAGTATCTCACTATGGCACAGGTGTTTTTGTCTCAGGTTAGCGGGGCAAGCATATGGCGCATATTATTTCAGCATAGGATACAGAAGAGGTACGTATACAAGCAGGAGAGGGAGTAAAGGAGAGGAGTCCGAAGCGCTCAGTCCAAGAACACAGTGGGTCAGAGGCGGGCGCGCAGCGCGGCGGAAGACCGGTGGAATTCTCGGAGCATTTCTCGGCGGGTTTTGGCGGGGATCGTCACCGCCTTCTTTAACAATCCTTCGACCAGCGAGGTCTGACCTTCCAGGAACGGGAGGAGGTCCGCTTCAGGGACACCGGACTTGTATTCGTCGTCGGGAATTGCGGCCCGGTATGGCGACTCGAGGAAACCGGGTGTGGGAGCAGCGCCAAGAGGTCGGGAAGAGGAGGGGGCGGGAGCCGGAGAAGGAGTGCGGAGAGGGGGAGGGGAAGCGGGGCGGGGTGGTAGAATGGAGGTCATAGATGGAGGGGAGGGGGTTGGTGAAGGGCGAGGAGGTAAGGTAGGGGAAGGAGGGGGGGGTGGTGGAGTTGGTGGAGGTGGAGTTGGTGGGGCAGGTGAAGGGGGTGGGGGACGGACTGGGGTGGGGGGGACAAAGAGGGTGGTTCGGGGGGGTGGTTGAGGTGGGGTGGAAGGTAGAGGAGGGGTGGATGATGGAGGAGGGGGGGCATGGAAGGGAGTCTGGGCTCGGCGGCGCGGAAGGGGAACCGGGGATGGGCCCGGCAGAGGGATCGGAGCGCGGCGAGGAGCGTTTGGGTCCATTCTGGCGCCAACGTTGACGCGGTGGCAAGTAGCCCAGGCTCGGAGGGCGGCGGCCCAGGTCGGTCCGTCGGGGAAGTTCCTCCGTTCGGGTTTCGGAGTCATTCGATCAGTTCCGACAGGGGTTCTCACTCGATCGGAGCGAGGGCGGCGTCGAGGAGGGGAAGGGGTGGAAGAAGAGATGGAAAAGTGGTCCGGAGGCTCGGAGGAATCTTCGCGGCGGCGCCGTTTCTGACGGGATTGAGTTCCGGAACGCGAACGAGGCTGACGAGGAGCGTTTCTGCGGGACAGGGAGCATTGGCAATGGGACCAAGCGCAGGCCGTGCAGGCAGCTCCAGGCGCGGGTTGGAAGCAGGGAGAAGAGAGGGAAGCGTGGCTGGACCGTGCGGCGCAACGATCACAGGGGGGTCGGGGATGGGGCATGGTGGGTATGGGATAGGGAGGTGGGTATGGGGGGAGTGTACAATCGAAGGTATGGGAAGGTAGTGGGTAGTGTGGGAATCGCTGAGGACAGGATTCAAAAGCGAGGGGGATGTGGGAGAACTTATATACCAGAGGTGCAGCACTGAAGCTGAGCCCGCAGCCGCGGGCTCAGCGGCAGGCTGAGGCTGAGGTAAGGGGGCACTTACCAAATGTCATTGGACATTCCGCGGGGAAAAGCACGGGGCGCAGCATGTGACATTCTATAGTTGGCGCGGGCAATCGGTCAAGCGGACGAAGGCCGCTTCAGTATGCGCAACGTAATGGACCGGGCGGAACCACGGGGTTCGGGGCGCCAGGCCGCAAGCGGAGCGGGGGCAGAAGGAGCGGAGTCATGCGCAGGGGAGCAACAGACGACTGCGGGGGTCAACGGGGTATAGGAGTCGGGGGCAGGCTGCGGTGCAATGCGGGATTGAGGAGACAGGCAAGTAGGGTTCCAGGAACAGTACCGGGGATTGTGGGACATGATCGGGGGACTGTTGTATAAATAGAGGGTTGTACCAGGGTTGCGGATCTTATCTTATCTTATCATCTTAGTAGATAGCTATCAACTACAGCGCATATAAGAAAATCTCATTGTTTAGAGCTCTCTCTGCCATTATTCAGCGTGTGCGGACAAGCGGAACTGTGTAGGGCAACATCAGGACGACAAACGCAAGAGGAACGGTCCCCTTGCTGAGTATAAGGTGTTGCAGGGAAACCAGTTGACTATCTGCTGACAGTGTTTATCCCGCAGAGGAAATCAAAGAACCACCGGAACCAACCAGGAAGAAGGGCAACCTACCGTTTCTGATACCAAGGTTGTCATTATTTCCACAACGGTTATGTACCAAACATTGGGTGTGGTTAGTTGATGGCTGGCTCTTTTCCAGCCATTGAGTGGAGGGTGTTCTCTACTTGATTGCTAGGAGGAGTGCCTCCTGGTTCTTGAGGATGTACACTGCTGTTGTCTATTACTCCTTGTAGCACTTTGTTGTGGGATCAATGCCTCCCAGTGTGTATAGCCTTTGTTTGTTGGGAGTAGTATGTACCGTTCAGTCCACCCTTCTTGGCTGGGAGGAATGATGCACTTCAAGTCATGTGTAGCATTCTGTGCTAGGAGGAATTATCCTCAGCAGAGGCTGAGTAAATGTGTGTTTACTGGAGTCTTCTGCTCATAAGGATTTTTTTTGTTAATAATGTTGAGGTATAGTTATTGGAAATTATGATTTGTGGATAATGTTGTGTGAAAAGTTATGGGTTACCAAAACACTTATTTAGATTCCTCTGTGCTGATTTGCTAATATTTAATCTGTTTCCCTATTGAAACCATTAATTGTGGATTTGGGCTTGATTTGAGAAAGCCAAAAGTAAAAGTGAGGTAAGATCAAAGTTCTTGAATTTCAGCTGGTGGCAGAGTGTCTGATCATTCTCTCGATGAAAGAAAAGATTACTCAAAAAATTATTTTAGTTTGTTTCTCATTGAAATCTAAAAGATTTATTGAAAAGGATTTTAAAAATAGCAAAATGGGTGTGCTGCAGTTTCCCAGGGATAGAATAGAAAAATCCATTCCAGATCAGGTATCAAAAGTATTATTAAAAGGAGAAATTACATTGCAGAAACTGTTATGGAAACAGGAGATTTGTTGAGGGGATGAAATGAGAACAAGGCCTCAAGAGAAAGGAGCACTTTTTGAGGGAAATGCTGCTCATTAATTGTAGGATGAGAAAAACATACTCTCTACTATGAACTTAATCAATCAATTTATATTACACTCTGTGTACACTCCTCAAACTAAATGTGCAGAAAAGAACTTAGATTTCCATATCTTGGTTTTTAAAAACCACAATATAAGTTCCTTTCATTGAATAAATTATAATCCTGGTTGCCAAATTTAATTCAAGCTAGTTGATCAAGTCCCTTTCATTAACTATTTGATAAATCTTCAGTTGAAAATCCATACTCCAATTTTATCAAAAATTATAACTAAAAGACTCACCAGGATTGAAACAATAATCACTTGGTGACACTGAAACTTGGTTGCAGCTCCAACAGAAACTTCTGTCCTCCTTGGCCTGTATATTTGATGCCACTGGAAGCTTAGTTAAATATCTTATTTTTTTACTTCCACAGATAATTTTTTACTGTTCATGCTCAGCTTTCACCTTGCACCTTTTCTGCTCAGTTTTCACATTCTATGCTCAGCTTTCACAGTGTATGCTCACTTTTCACAGTTTATTCTTATTTTTCACTTTTTATTCTCATTTTCCACTTTTCCTGTTCAGTTTTCACTTTTACTGCTCAGTTTTAACTTTTTCTGCTCAGTATGCACTCATTCCACTCAGTTTAACCTGCTGGAGGCTTTAACTGACCATACCAGTTTTGACTATTACTGATCAGTTTGTTCCAGCACATCTCTGTACTCCCTGGTGCAACTCAATGATTATTATGGCAAAGCTGAGTTTTCACTCTTTCAAATATCTGTGTTCACCCCTGGCAAATTTCAGTATTCACTACATGAAAGCTGTGTTGTTTTACTTCAGAAGCTTGGTGTTCACTTGGGTACACCCAATTTTCTTTCATCATCATAGCTCAGCCACAGATTTTGGGTAGAAGGAAAGGCACACTAAGAAGGATGGGGATGTAGGTCCTTCTGAGCTATCCACCTGGTAAACTAAAAGCTGAAAAGTGCTGAGCATTGCTGAGGAGCTACGCTACACTGACATGTGCTCAGAGCAGAATGAGTGGTGATAAGCAGGCACAAATTCTGTGTGAAAAAGGTAAAAATATGCATCTATAATGGTGCTATACATCACTATCAGGTGTAGCAGTGGATTGAATGCAGGATGGATGACAGAAGTTGTGCAGATTTCACGTTCCATCAAGCGATCATTGTTTTTTTTTCCTGGTGAGAGACTTTATCAATGGTTTCAGGAAGAACGTTTGAGATGTGTCTCTATCTTAATCGAGGGATTGATCAGCTATTAAATCTAGGCAACCTATTTTTTTTAGGGAAGGATTTGAAATCAATGGATATTCATCTCAAAGTATGAATGAGTGATAAATATGTGAAATAAAGGAAATAAGTGAAAGAAGACTGTGATTTTGTTTTTAAAAAAAGCATTCTATTGAATTTTTTTGATGGCTTTTGTGTGCAATTCCTAAATTTAACCTTATAAGGATTTGGTATTAGTATAATCTTCATGGCAATCAAGGCTGGCTCAACTTGCTACAGTTGACATGCAGACAGCCTAATGAAGCTAGTGGCTTCAGCCTTTCTTCAACCAAGCTACAAAGCACAGTGACTGTGCCACCAAAGCTGCACATGTCAACAGGTGGAGGTAAAATGGCAGCTTGGTTGTTCAGCCAGTTTTTTTTTAGGATTAAGATTTCCAAAACATGACTCAAACAGATTGGTTTGATCATTCAGCCATCAATTCTTGGTGTGACTTGATCAAGTGATGCTGTCAGCACAAACAGTGTGTTTCCCTGTGTTTCCCAAACTTAAAATCAGCCCACCTTCCACCTGGTGTGGAAAGGAAAGTGTGATGTGAGAGTACAATTGATTCCCTGTCCACCCTGCTCTGCTAATAGTAGAATATAGTCCTGAGTCTGCATCCCAGAACCCACTTACATAGCTTGGCAGAAATATCCCCATCTGTTTGTTGAGCTGATCCTTTGCTAAAAGCTACAAAGCTGTGTGGATTCTCTACTGCCACAAGTGCTACACTACCTCACTTCTGCAAACAAACAGAAGGTATTTATGACTATCTTGGAGCCAGGGGTGACCCTCCAATTGTTGAATTATACTTTAGGTTGATCCATTCTAGCCCTTTTGGTGTTGTATTTATTTTTGGTAAACGTTTGTGGACCCTTATTTTATTTGATTTTATATATCTTTGATATTCATAGATGCTTTGATCAATAGTCTGAAATTGACTCGTTGCCGTGGGAAGCCGGAAGTCATCGGAGCTTTCGAAGGGTTATTCTGGTGTAACGGTCAGTCATATCCGGTGGACTCTCAGTTAGAATGAGATCATTCTCTGCCAGCTAGACTGGGAGATCAATCTACAAATCAAACATTGATTGCTCCTATGCACATCCCCCCTTCTCGCTAGCATTATTCTCAAGCATGCAATCCTCGTTCTGGGCGATCAATGACGTGCGCGTCATCTTCAATAAGTTGATGATACAAGGGGTAAAGCAACATGATCTTGAAATATATATATGTGTGTGAATGTAGAAGAGACGGAATGATTGCCATGAACAAAATCATAAAAACACTCAAGGAATAATACATGGGTATATGTCCTAATCAATTTTTTTCTTTTCTTCCAAAAAACAAAAGAGAAAGGAAGAGAGACGGAAGGACACATGTAAAGAGCTGTACATGAAAAAGAAAAAGAATAAATTAAAGTAACGATTATTACAAATTGTCTAACCTCTCCCTTTATATATTTCTGAGATCTCCAAGATTGCCGAGGAAAAATGATCAAATGAATCGAAATGAAGAAAGGAAATGAAATGAAACAAAAGAACTACAAAACAAAACTGTACTGGAAACCGACAAGGAGAGGAAGATAAAGCAAGAGATCCTATGAAGATTGGTGGAATATGAACGCTGTGAGAGTTTTTTCAATGAGGAAATGCATACAAGCAAAGTGTTTGAGGCCAATAAAAAAAACAAAAGAAGAAGAAAAAAAAAACTTAGTACATTTATCTTATACTATTCTTTTCCGATATGAGTGATGTGATCCCTAGAGGAGGAGTAGGAAGATCCGATAGATGGTAGCTGATCACGGTGTTGAGGTTGATAGTCAAATTTACAAGGGTGACTTCTTCTCTTACAATGTTCACAGGGAGGCGGACCAGGTGTACAGCGTAGTTTACGAGCCCGACAAAATGTGCAGGCAATACTGACACGCTGGCGGGGTGATTGTAGGTTGGAGTGAGCGGTGCTGGTAAGAGGGATGCGTGATTCAGTGGTTAGATGGCGGCGCCCGCGCCGACGATGGGGATGATGAGGTAATGGGGAGTGGGTCTGTTCGATTGGCGATAGGCTTGATGTGGGTAGAGGGGTGGGAGCCTCAGCCTGATAGGCTGGAGCTCCTTTGAGCATGTCCTCCGGCCCGGGTAGGACCACCGTCGATCGGCCCATGGAGAAGGCTGTACACTGGACCTGGTGAAGATTGATAGCTGCCTCTTCATAAGTCATCGAGTAGAGCGCTCGGCGGTTAAAGTTTAGTGGGGGCTTGTTATGAATTGGTGCTGCATGGCCCGAATTGAGGGCGTCATTCACCTAGGTTTGTAAGGTCGGAGAAGACGAGATGGGGATCAGCAAACAAGTTAGGGTTGTTGTTGTTGTTTTAGCAACCAACAAGCTATGGATAACCATCCATGTTTTAAGAGCAGAATGAGGGAGATAAGCGAACTGACGGTAGAAGAGCAAGTATCTGTAGGCGAGGGCTGAGAAACAGGGGAGCCGAACTTGGCGGTCATTAATTCCAAACTGGGGCCTGAAGAGAACATATTCTTCTGATCACGTGAAGGTGTTGAGAGTGGTGAGGTGAAGATGATGGGTGGGTGGGGGTTATAGGATGGATGAGAGAGAAGGTGGTAGTGCAGATGATGATGGAGGATGATTTTTGAGTAAGTTTTCAAGAGGGTAGGGTAGAAGATTTAATAAAAAGTTTTTAAATGATGGTGAATACTGTGGATGGAAAGTGGAAGTAGGGTAGATCTAGACCAATCCCGAGGGGGGCGCGCGAAACAAGTGCTACAGATCAGATCAGCCACCCACTTGGAAACCAGATAGAGGTGAACCAATCTTGAGTTCTTATAAACAATCGTAAGTGAACACGAAATAAGACATTTGGCAATGATATTTAATTTATGTTGGACAACAAACACACTGCCCTTAACCGGGGCTGGAGGTAATATGGGTTGGGATTGGATGGCAGCGGGTAAGACGAATGCCTGGAAGATGAGGCTGGAATAGTTGATTCGGTAATTAAGACGTGGGTGATTGAATTGAAGTAGACTATCACCGAAGCGTTTGACAAAGGACAAGGAGTAGGAGCGGAGATGAATGAAGCGTTCGCCGGATTGAATTCTTTGGCCTGCTGGCAGTGCTGGTGCTGCTGGTGCTGCTGCTGCTGCTGCAGGTGAGTGTAAATATTTAAATAAATAGACCTTTTTTTTTTTAAAACAGGAACACAGAGAGAGAGAGAGAGACCTGAGTCGAAATCTAAAACAGTCAAGAAGAGTCAAATATGAGAATTAAGATGAAGTTAAAGTTTAAAAATATTTTATTTACAAAAGTCGAATTTTGTCGGCGAGTTAAGCAAACCGTTGATGAGAGAATTGGACTGCGCGATTGGTGTTGAGGGTGGTTATATATTTATGCACATACATAACTTGTTATTATTATTGTCTTTTTTAATACATAAATACGTTAATAGTACACATATCGTAGATTGATGAACATTACGGTTTGTGATGATTTTCAGTATGATTGTGTAGGAAAAAAAAAAAAAAAGTAAAAGAGTAAATAAATAAATACATATTTAGAATGGTGAATTTTAATTATTCCTCCCCCCTCCTGAAACAACCAACCCTCTTGAAACCTTACCAGTACAGCTGGGTGGCTAATTGGCCCTCAAGTTGAGAATGCTCAACTTCTTCTGTATCTGGGGCTTATATGTAGATAGATAGATAGATCATTTTAGCTCGGGATTAACCCAATCTCTGTCAACTCGATGTCGTATTGTCAAGTTACCAAGCCTGTACATATTTATTTAATACACATACACATACATACACCGAGCGATCCGCGAGTTAGACATGTTTAGACTCTCTAAACCTTCCTGCTCTTCATCATGAGGCTCAGGTCCCAAAGTTTAGTGGTCGTCAAAGGTTACAACTACAAGGGGTGGAGAAGATGGGCCGAGGTGAGTTACTAATTAGTATTAGATCCCAAAGATATATCTTAAATTGTACATGCATTTACATCAATTCAATCAAATCAAAAAAAAAAAAAAAAACTTTATAAATAAATATTTACATATCATCTCTTTAAACTGGCACTCTCACCAATCACGATTCTGTAAAATAACCCTTACAGCGAACTTCGGCATCGGTATGTGTACACCGGTATGTGTAGGTATGTATGAAATACTAAAAATTTCATCATCATTGACATCAATAAATAAAAAATACCAACTGATAGTCGTGACATAACATATATAAAATAAACGACAGAGTGTTGTTTATCTCGCCATTAGGAAATCCATGTGGCCAGTAAAATAAAAAATAAAAACACATCACACAGTTGCTTAGGATTCCCAATGAAGAGGCTGGCGGAAGATACATATTTATGTACATCAAACCGAAAGAGAAGAGGAAGTACCAGAAAATAATTTAAGAAGCTGTGCCAATTAGGTCCACGAACCGCCCCAGCAACCGCACGTGCTGCATGCTGTATAAATAGGTAAATTTCAAGTTGTTGTTGGCCTTGGAGGTTTGAAAGACAGATCCAACAAGGCTTTTAGATGAATGTAGTAGCTTATTGGGTTTTGGTATACATATTTATATCAATATGCTCCTGTTGTTCTCTTCCCCCCCCCCCTTCCCCCAATTAGCTGTGATCTTCCAGACTCTCTCGAACATTCCTCTCCGGATGTTATGTACTCCGTTCTAAAATAAATAAATATTGTGTTTTTACAAATGCTTGGACTGATTTGCATTAAGATTTATTAAAATCTGTCAAAAAAAAAACAATCTTTTATGTTTTTCAAAACCCATGATCCGGTCATTAATGATAACCATGGCTGATTCCTGATGCTGTGCGTGGCAGTAACCTGAAGATCAAATTGGGGCTGTGGCCTTAATCCCATAACCTTGCCATCCAAAAATCTTCAAAAAGTTCAAGAATTTGTAAAAACACAATATGTATCTATTTAATTAAATAATATCGAATCATCTCCGATCGGCAACATCCCAAGTCCGTTTAGGTTTCCTGCACTGAACGATGAGGTATGTGTTTATGTATCTACACATTTCATTTTTAATGAGTTGGGCGTAAATGGGTAAAAAACTCAAGAGCAAGAGGCAATCGTCTCCAGTTGGTTTTGTTGATTCTCGCTCTCGACCAACAAGTTCATCAGGATCTTACGTGGATGTTGGCTCATAGTCTTGATTCGATCCCCAAGGGTTTGCCTATCCTAAGCCAGAGTGAGGTACGATGTATTTAAATATGTATCTATGTAAATAGATACCTCTGAACCGATATCGACCGGTTTCTTGACCCGGAGGCCAATCTTCGGAGCCAGCCGGTCTTAGAGTCCCGCTACATTAAATAGGTGGCCAAAACGGTTGTCCCACGCACACTTTAGAAGGGACGAGACGCCCGGTTGTACGTATGTATGTATTATGTATGGATGTACCAGTACTGCATTGTGATGAACAATTCGCCATTCTCGCGTTTTCCCGCTTACACGTGGTGTACTTCAAGGCAATCCATGTATGACATACATACATGCGCTCGAATGAGAAGTTGGTGGGATTTTGGCATCAAGTTTTAGTGGACGAATGATGATGATGATGATACGATACAAAGTGCAAAACATCCGTCCCAATTGACAACTGGGACATGGCCGTCAATCACGATAGGTCATAGGCAACGGTTGTTGATGTGGATATGTATGTATTGCCACTGGGAATTATCGTGAATTCGAGCGATCAATTTGAAAGAAACTGTGGCTATGTGTGCTGCTCATCGAACTCTCGCGGGAGGCAAGGGCTGCATGGCGAGCTTTTGGCGTGCTCAGCTAAATTGAATCCCGGAGAAAGACTAAAAATCCGAAACTGTCTTATAAATCGTTTACCCTCTAATTCGAGATTGACACTTGTTCGAGTTCAACTCGAATCATGAGCGGAATCGTCTATGTTTCGTTAAGGATAGGTACTGGTACCAGCCATCGCAAGCTTACTTTAACTATATAAATTTCTTAGCACAGAACGAAACTTTATATCTCAACGGCAAAGTCAAAAAGTTTGGTCTCGTACGTATGGATCGTCGCAGGGACCCATCATCTTCGTCTTGCTTTAGCTATATCGTGTGGTCTTGGGAAATATTAATTATTTACATATTTACAAAAATTAAAATGAAATAAAAGTTACTGTTAAAGACGAAAACAAATCTTGCCGTGGGACCGGTAGCAGTGAGGACTATCGCGAATACACCTTTTTGCGGCCCTGGCTCTGCGGCACAGCAGATGTTACGTCGTGGTAGAACCTTGATCATTATCAACTTAGCGATCTATCGGTGGGGTACTAGATAAGCGAAAGGCACAGCTTTCAGCTATGCAGGACGTGTTTTTTTTTTAAAACAACTTTTAAAACCCATCGCCTGTTCGGTACCCTTGAGGTCCCCTTATACTGATGCTCAAAATTCACCCAACAGTTATACATCTCAGATTATCTCAATCCATCACTGGGGCTCACGAGGGATGATGTCAAGATTTTTTATTATCGATCTAGATGCTAGAGAATCCAGTTAGTTATTCTCGTGTCGATCAAGATGTAGGAGAATGGTGCAGACCAAAATCACCCACCCCTCCCCACCCAAACAAAGGGTTCTGGAGTATGTGTGTAGTATACTGCCTACTTTTCAAATGTGGCCCGCGTCAAAATTTAAAATTTCCGTAACTGAGGCGGTCTATCAATCCGGTTGCATTGACCGCGGCCACAAAGACAACGTTTGGTAGCATGCAGATAATATGGGTTGTTGAGTTCAGGTCAGAGGTTCCTCATAGTCTCCTCCGGGACGCAAGCCGGAGCCAGATGCTTGGTTCGCTTGCCCCTGCGCTGCGGCGAATAGGCTTTCATTGATCAACAGAAAGTTAGTAAATAAATAAATAAAAGAAACGCGGCTGATCGAAGATGGCTGAAGCTGGGGGAAATTCGTACGACTGAGGTAGACTGGCATTAAAGGTCGTACAACATCGACGCGCCCAGGGACATCTTGATCAGAAATTTGAAAGGCCTTGGCTCTTTCTACTCTGATTCACACAGGCCGTCTTACATATGTATATCTAAAAGTTTGAATTGTCGGTAGATCGATGACGCAAAACACCGCACTTCAAGGCGAAAACACGGGGTATGGGCGGGGGAAGATATGCAGATCAGTCCTTCCGAGGCCTCCGAGGAGGTGCGCGTGGACATTCTCTCCGGCGGGGACGCTCACCCCTTGGGAGAGGCTCAGTTAAGCTTGGTATGAGATGTGTATCAATCACAACACCCATGTCTGAGTTCACTCTACTTCTGAATGATTGGTTTTGGTGGCAACTCAAGGAGTACCATGTAAGGGTTGAGTCCCTTCACTGGTTCTTTATAGAAGGAGCGGTCAGGATTGTGGCACGGAGGAACCAGGCTAAGAGCCTCTGGAGGGTTCTAGTACCAAAGTGAGGTGAATTGCAATCTAGACAGGAGAGAAAGATCTCTCTAGTTAGTATCTACAAGTGAAGGCAATGATAAAAGGAATTGAGAAGAGAATGAATGAAGGAAAGGTACTTACCTAGACAGGAGAGAAAGATCTCTGCTGTCTAGGTAAAGGGGAAAGAAGAGACTAAATACAAGGCAGAATAGCTTATATAATCTTGTGACAGGTTTGTGTAAGCCTGTGAGGAGCAGGGCTTACATACCAAGTGTGAAGCACCTTGTGTGTTGATCTTTTGGCCAAAAGAAAAGGCACAGACTGATCATACTTTTGAAGCCACTGAGGCTTTCCTGCAACTCTTGGCCAGACTTCCTTAATTAAACCGGGGTAATGTTATGGGAAAACTTTTTTGACCTATTAGCTCAGTAGTCACTTTGTCTTTTGGAATCACTTTTCACTCCTCCCTTTGAATTGCATTGTTTTGTTCTTCTTCCTGCCTTCCCATTCATATCATTCTCTCTCTTCCAACTTTGATATGGACTTGTAATAAAACAGTTTGTATAGAGTTGGACATAATTTCTCTATTAATTCAACATGAGGTGTTGAGCAAACCTATCAAAACATAATGTTTTGAGATCATCACTTTATTGTATGAGCAGTAACTATGAAATGAATGGTAGTAAAATGAATTGAAAATGAAAAGGATAAAGAACAGAGTTTAGAGGTTAAAGGATTTATATAACATAATGAGATAGAAAAAAAAGAAAGATAAAAAAGGGGGATTCATTGAGTACCTTTTGCTGTTCAGATCCTTACTATAACTCAATAAATTCTTGATGATAATATTGAAAAGGCCTTGACAGGTGATTAAGGTGATTGGTAATTTGATGTGGTTCTGGTTCTGAAAAAACTTGACAAGTCAGGAGTTCAGAACTTTGGGATTTCTTGGGATGAAGAAGTAAATCAAAATATTGAATACTTTTAATTGCATATAATCATTTCTGTGAGCTGTGCCTGAAACTTGATTCAGGATTAAAGTCAGTGCAAAGGAAAGGGATGTGCAGGCTGCTTTTTTTGCACTTCAGCATGCCTCTGGAGAGTTACACATCTCACATGCCTTCCAGTAGAGGGGTGTGCAGCCTTCATAAAACTGGAGGAAATGATGTGTGTGTTGCATATCCTCCCTATAATTGATGTAGGATATGGGTCTCCTGTCAGCCCTAGAGATACTCCAGAGTATCCTAAGCACTGACTAAACTACAAAATACAATAAAAACAATGTATTACTAATGTAAATAATAACATATCATAAAATATTATTATATCAATCAACTCAGAATGTAAAATTAAGTGGGGTAGCTCACTCAAATCACCACTAAATTCCTACTCCTTCTAGTACTTTATCATATGATAAATATACTTTAAGAAAAAGGGAATAAAAGTATAAATTATTGATTAAGAAATTATTGTCATAAAAGCTGAGAGACAATAAACTTATTTGAATAAATATAATAATAATAAAATTATGCTTATAAGAAAGAAATTACCTAAGTGTGTGGTAATTTCCCAGTATTGTTCTATTAAATGAATTGGCCCATGATGTGATTGGTTATACATACATGTCATGAGGTCATGGGGACATAGAAAATACTGTGCTCAATTCAATACAATTCCCATTACATCATGGTACATTTGAATTGTAATACATTAGAGCAGAATTTAGAATAACATTCTAGAACCTTCCTCAAGGAATCTCTAGAATGTAAAAGGAGGCCATTTCTGGCCTAGGATTGGTTCCTCAGCATATTCCCCCAGTACCATATTTGTAAGTACTCTGAATATTCTCCTCCTGTTTTAGAGTAGTGTTATCCCCTTTATCCAACCCACCTTATTTACTGGACTAGTTATCAAGTTATCTTAGAACATCCCCATCTTAGACCTTGGACTATTCCTTAGAAAGAAGTTGCTGCAAGACTACCACCTCTGACAGTAGCCAATCAGCTCAAGTGCTTGCCAGCTGCTTAGTAACAATTTATATTGTTACACTCTCAAAAAGACAGAAAGATAGCCAAACCTATATGGTTAGCTGTTAGTCTTCTCCTGATTGACTTATTTGTATATCAAAGGGACAATTACAAAGGAGTTTTAGGTTATCCTCTGTGCATAGTTTGGACACTATAGAGAGAATAAGACTTGTGATTATTCTGATAACATTTCAGCACAGTGATAGTACCTGGCTTTTTATAAACATTACGCCAGTGTTTCATACACATAGCTGACATCTCCCATATCCTATATACATAGGCCCCTGGCCTGAACCTCTCCCCTCAACCAGAGGGGTTCTCTCCAGTCAAAGAGGCTTTGTAGGCTCTTCAACCAGAGGGAACCCCTGTATGTGGGAGTGTTTATATACAGGGGGGGGGTTAGCACTGATGCTGAGCCCGCAACCGGGGGCTCAGTGGCAGGGATTGATCAATACACTCCCCTGGCTGCACACCCACACCAGGGGCACACCCATAAAGAAAAGGGTTTGCAGCCCCCACACCTGTTTTTTTATGGGTGTGCGGGCTGCACACCCATTTTTGGGAGTCAGCACGCCCATCTACAGGCGTGCAACACCCGCCCAAGGATGGGTGTGCAGTTGCTGTAAGATTTCCAATCTCTTCCGCTCACATTCTCTCATCCTAAATTTTCTCATTCTCCATATCAATTAGCCCCCCCTTACATGATTATCAATCATTCATTCACTCTAAATTATAACTAGTTTTATATTAAAATTCACTCAACGTAAAGTTGTTTTAGATAACTCTACTAACTGGTAGTTCTATTATCACTCTGGTGTTTTCCCAGTTTGATTGTTACTCTGGTATTCTTCCAGTTTACCCATCAGTATATTATTTTTCTAGTTTATTTACTAATCACTGTGTATGCTACTAGTCTGGGTGCTGTCTGGGTAGTGTATAATTTTGTTGTTTTGTTTGTTTTTAGTCACCTAGGCCCCCTTTGGATCTTTCCAGGTTGCTTTCTAGTTGTGACTACACTGGAATTGAGGACGGACCTCTTTTCCAGATCCCACAGACAATAACCGTTGCCATTGGACAGATAGGACAGGAAGATAGATGCGCGTCCTTTTTGATTGAATTTCTTGTGATTAGCTTCCGGGATTTTGTACCATATGAGACACCCAAAGGAATGAAGTTGCTTGATATTGACAAATGGAAGCTTTAGGATGGAGTTGGGAGAGGTAAACCCCAAGGGTGTATTGCAAGGAATTGAGTTGAATGAAAAGAGAAAGTGACAAAGGGTGTTGACCCAGAAGGATTTAGGTAGTTGAGCACTCGGGAGAGACGAGCGGATGAAGTTGCTTATCCTCCTGTTGGTGCGCTCAGCAACCCTGTTAAGTTCAGGCGGGTGAGGAGGACCGGGCTCATGACTGATACCGGCAGATGACAAGTAAAACGAGAACTCATTAGAAAGGTATTCACCTCCGTTATCTGTTCTTAAAGAGATGATCTTATGGGCACCAGTCCTCTCAAAGAAGGCATGGAATAGTTTGAAGCAGGAAAAAGAGTCTGATTTTGATTTCATTGGATAAAAACTGAGGGATTTAGAAAAATCATCGATAAAAGTGATGTAGTACTTGTATCCCTCCCTCAACAAGACTTCGTATGAGCCGACATTGGAATGGATTAGTTGGCCCAGAGTGAGGGACCAGTAATCGGACCAAGATTTAAAGGCCGTTCTGGGCATCTTTGCTTGGACACAGATCAGACACCACTGAATGTTGGTTGTGTTCATAACTTTCAGAGTGATGTGGTTCAGTTTAAGCAGACATTTGAGTGGTTTGAGCCCAATGTGGCACAACCAGTAGTGGTAGCTGAGAAGAGAGTTGTCGCATGAAGGTGGTGGAAAGGAAAGAGAGGAACGGGTACTCACAGGTTGTGAGGGCAGGTAATAAAGATTACCTCTCCTGTAGCCTTGGCGGACAAGATTGCCATTGACTGTTGATGAGTCTGAGGTGAAGAAATCACACAAGGTTTTTGTGAAGACAATTGTAAGACCTTTGTTGCACAGTCCAGCAACAGACAACAGCGTCTTGTGGAGAGAAGGGACCACAAGGGTCTTGACTGTGGTGTTGTTTGAGATGGGGAGTGAGGCGGTTCCTTTATGAGTGGCCTCCACAACGGAGTGGTCGGCAAGGCGTAATGGAGTGCAATCAGGTTTGGATTCTCGACGGCCAACAAATACGGGGTCATCAACATTGAGCATCCCGAGTCAATTTTGGTGTTGCCGGAGGGCGTCAGAGAGAGCGGCAATTGCATTTCCAGCAACGACTCCTACTTCAGAAACGGAGTAATCAGAGTTGTCCTGTTCATCGTACGTTTGAGACAACAATCCAAGGGTAACTGCTGAAGTGCGGCCCGCCCTTGCGGCAGGAGGGGCAAGGCTCGGTCGTTTCTCTTGATCTTTGCCGGGATTCTGAGGCTTGTGTCTGGCTTTATGTTTGGCCAAGATGCGACGGGTGTTGTTGCACGTGTTGAGGTTGTGCCCGTTGGCATTACAGAACTTGCAGTGGAGAGAGGGATTGCGGGGGGGGGGAAATCAGAACAATGGCAATTGCTGGGATGCAAACGGTTTGACTTGGTTTTAGTCAAGGAGACCAAGATGGGATAATCAGCATCGTGAGTTTTTCTGTGCAAATATTTTCTTTTTAGATCCTGGACAATTGTTTGGCAGAGACATGGGGCTGGTTCATCAATGACAAAACACAGTTCACCCAGTCGTTGGGCAAGGAGTTAAGGAGAGCAGTGGCATGGATTTTGTTGCAGGTTAGAGGCTTTTCTGGGGTAATCAAGGCGTCAAGTTTTTCAGCAAGCTTGGCCGCGGCGTCAATATACGCCAGCATGTTGTCGCCTTCCATTTTGGATACCAACAGCTTCCTAAGCCAGTACATGCGTCCACCCGCCAACAAATCTTGGTGAGCAACTCAAAGTGCCTCCCACGTTTTTGCAGCTTCCTTCCAATTTGGCTTAGTGTAAAAAAAGTTGGCTGGTTCCACTATCTGAGAGATGAGCGTGCATACGGCCTTGTTGTCACGTTCCCAGGTCTGGGGTTTCTTCTTGGCTTTTATCAGCATCAAGACGTAGTCAATATTTGAGTTTTACAAGAGCATTAGGACCTGGTACTCCCAGTCTGAGTAGTTGGAGTCGGAGTCTGGCGGGCGGAGGGGAATGATTTGGGCTCCCTGAAGTTTAGGAGATGACATATTGTCCAATAGAATTACACCAAGATTGAGAGGTGAATGGGATTTTGAAGGCGCTGCTTCTGACATGGTGGAAGAGCAAAAGAAAAAGATTAGTGATCCTTAGGGTGTCCACAAAGATCCACTCAAGTGACCGGTATTTTACGTGCTGGTAGATAGCTGGCTTTTAGCGCAGGCTCATAACCTGATGAGATGAATCAGGGCTGAGAGCAGCAAACACAAGGTAGGGTGAGTGGTTGGTGTTGGTGGAGGGATCATTCATTTCATTTTTTCAATCCAAAGTCCAGCTAAACATGAGACTACTGGAAAATTTGGACATGGCTTCGCCGGCAACGGAACTTGACCTGCCACCCGAGCGGGTTGTGGGCTCATATTGATGGCAGGTGATTCAAGAAGGATACTCGAAACTCTTACCTCTATTTATAATGCAAGAAGCGACAAGTATAAACTCTTTGTCATCTGCTTCCTCGAAAACTGAACAAGAATCTCCAGAACTATCCCTACACTGTTGCATACTAAATGCTTTCCACACATCTATTCCCGGTAAGGTTGCACAGTACCACAAGTGCGCAAAGTATCACAATCGCTTTCCACTTTCGGTGGAAAGTTGCTCAACGCTTTCGGCCCGATGCACCTGTCTCCCTGTTTTTTCACCTTTGCCCGGACCCGTAAAAAATCTAATCGTCCTTGCATTCCCCCTCAATTTGATCACCGAGAGTCAACATTTCATTGAATGTATACTGTAGATGATCCCACCTAATTCGGTCATATTAGCCCCCACTGCCTTATCCGCTGTAGCTACCAAGTTACCTTTTGCGTCTTCCAAGAGTGATAAAAATTCTTTTGCCCCACCCGGCATTTGGCCCCTTCCACGTTGGTCAAATGCCGCTTGCTCTTTAATTTATTTTAATTTTGGCCAGCCATAGGTGATTCCCATATTGCGAGGACTGCCCTCTGTAGTGTACCCCAATTGATGGTTCCAGTGTATCGCGGTTGCACTGCTATATCCGGAGCCATGTAATACTACAATTGGTGTCTGTTCCAATTTTATCGTTCCACTGCCATCTCCGGAACTATCTTCGCCCCCTCATGTTGTGATAATCTTTCTTTGCCCTGTCATGGCCCTACAGCCTACGATTTCGGCATCAACTGATTTGTGCATTTTTTATTTACAGTCAATTTAAATACTGCAATCAATCCATGCTCACAACTCCTTGATCCTCAAATAACTGAATTGGTAGCTTAAATGCTGCCGGAAATATAACTAATCTTCATTGAGTCCTCTATTTGTACCTCCATTGTCGAAATCTCACCTCTGCTAATATGAGATATGAAAATAGAAGTGATTAGGAATAGGGGGCTTATGATTATGTAATTAGGGTCTAATTCAACCGTAGTTGTATTTTCTCATTTTTCATTTGTACTCTCCTCTTCTTTTCTTTATCACTTTTGTTTCCTTCTCATCCTCCAGGTATTCTGCTGCTCCATCCTCCCTGAACACTCCCCAGGACTCAACTAACCAATCATTACATTATCAAAGGTTATTTTCATTATCATATCTTTTTGTGTCTTCCTTTATCTCTTTTCACTATTCTTACTAAATGAAATATTATCACTTTTGTTTCCTTCTCATCCTCCAGGTATTCTGCTGCTCCATCCTCCCTGAACACTCCCCAGGACTCAACTAACCAATCATTACATTATCAAAGGTATTCTGCTGCTCCATCCTCCCTGAACACTCCCCAGGACTCAACTAACCAATCATTACATTATCAAAGGTTATCTGTTTTATATCTAGGTTCACAGCTAACTGCATAAATGCAGCCGCTTTCTTCTTGCTACACAAGACCCCTTTCCTACTCCCTGCTCCTCCATTGAATACACCGACTGCCTAACACTAGAAAAAGTGATAGCAAGTAACAAACCCTTCACTATATTCTAACATTACCCCCTTTGGAATGCTTGGACAAATGGGAGATGCTAGAGATGTTTGAATACTTCTCAGGCCCAGTAGAGTCAGGGGGAGAGAGAGAGAGAGGCTCACTATTTAAAAACCAACTCTGGATCTCAAACAGCCTGATCAAACAATCTCACCTGCCTACTCAACCCTCTTACAGAACAATAGTGGGTGCTGCGGCACAGGAGAGAGGTCAACTAATCGCAGGAAAGTCTGTAAATTTAAGGAACTCGGCCAACTAATCGCAGGAAAGTCTGTAAATTTAAGGAACTCAAGTATTTATTTCCAAGCAAGGGGCCAGATGCAGCTTATAACGACTCAATAATTTTTGGTGGAAAGTTAAAGGTTGAATGGTGGATTGCTTGATGGTCTCTATTTGTAGACATTGTTGAGGGCCGGATATAAGAAACAGAATAAGACAATACCAATCAGGTACCTCGCGGGCGTACAACTGAGTGCTGCAAAAAGACCGCTTATAGCAGGTGAAATAAATGACCATCAGAAAGCTCAGCAGAGCCGCGAAAGGAACAGGTGAATTTTTTGCATCTAGGGAAGTGTGGAGTCAACAATTAATCTTTTGAGGATTCTGTTACATTCGTCGTAAACAGATCTTTTTTTAAAAAAAGAAAAAGGATAAAATGGTATGATTGCTCTCAATATCAAGACATGAAACTGTCATCTTGATCCCATTTTCTTCCTTTAATGGTATCTGTATGCAGTTTCAACTTATGAGATCTCAGGTTCATGATGGTGACAATTCTCATCATGTCTAATTTTATAATTCTTATGTTGAATTCTGATAGGAAAGCAATTTGAGAATTAATTAAATATTTTATGTTTGCTTTGTGATTCAATCCAAGCGGTCCAGCCTGGCTTTGGATAATCCTGGTTTTACTTTTAATACCACGCAAGTAGCGCCAGGAGTGATCTCAAAGGGGACGCAAGTTTTCAAAGCGGATACGCAACTTGTGTTCTCAAGACAGGGGGGTCGTTCCCAAGCAACATAAATAGTCACTAATACAAATAATGTATGGCCTTTCCTGGTATACCTGGAACTATACCATTGTTTTGCACAAAATGACTTGAAACTTACCCAGGCAACCCGTTTCAATTCCCTATTCATGATTGAATTTGTGCCACGAATTTGGCCGGAAATATGCATGCTTTTATTCAAGTCCCTGAAATGGAATCAATCTGATCCACAATCTTTCTGTGTTATATTCCCCAAGCAGCGCTTGGCGCATAAAATATTGAATGGCACCAAGAAGCAATTGAAGAACTCAGGCTCTAACTGATACTACCAATTTATTGTACCTGTCAAGTTGAATTAACCCTATGTTTGTTGACCAATTACACCTTATCAAATTACTTTGTCATCCTGTGCATGCCATCTAATTGCCCCAAATGTGACAGCCCTGTGGGCATTATGGTTAGTCTCCACAAGCACACTTCATTGAAATATTTTAGCCTTAAACTAATGGCTGATGATTTATCATTAGGTTGTGGATATGAGCCCTTTGCCTAGGTTAGGTTACAGCACAAGGTACAACTTACGGCTTCCCACTCATGGAGAGATTGTATGCAGGAGAATCATTTGCACTTTCCAAAGTCCAGCTAAACCTGAAAAACCTGAATAAATTGGCAATGGCTTCTGCCTAGATTTTTTGGACACCTTGACTTACCATCCAAGTGTGTTTGGGCTGATATTTATTGTAGGTGTAAACAACCTGAAATTCATCTAATAAGTGCAGTATTTATATTCAAGCATAATCCACAATGAGCCACTATTACAATACAACTTTACATTTCCTTTTTCCCCATCCTCACTTGGATTCTGCTGTTCACTCTTGCCACAAATACAAATTGGATTATGTATCCTAAACTGCCACTTTGTCTAAACCTGTAACAACATGATTTCACAATTATAATTGTTACTCAACCCAAATGCCTGATTTGTAATAGTTGTTAAACCATTGGACTCTGAACCCAAATTTGTGAACATTTTGATTCCACAAATAGACATAATGCTTCATGCAACTCCCCTCAGGAGGACCCAAAATCATATATGGCACATTGACCCATGACTCACTGGCATTACTGCAATTGCAGATCTGGAAACCAACAAAATGTTATCCCTTTTAGCCAATTCAATTTCCTTTATTGTATGTATTCAATCCAATTCCTACCAAATTACCTTCTTTGACCTCACCCTATGACATTCTATGTATCCTCCCACCATGGATACTCACTCCAAGGAAGCTTTTAAATACCGCTACACAACTATCTCCTGCAAGTCTTCATCCACACCCACCACTTTATAAAAAAACAAGCATGGCTACTAAAAAAAGCCCTCCCACCCTTCGCAGTCCCATGGAATCAGTGAAATTCATGCTGAGGTTACTTCCCTAAACACTTATTCATCCACCAAGCCCTCTGCTCATTCAACTCTCTGCCTCTATAGGGCTGAACAAATGTCACTAGAGAATATTTGTGCACCAATAGGGGCTGTGGCTATATCTATCAAATGTTGTGCAACAGAAGTCAAGCTGTTACTTTTGGCACCCCACATGTTTCATAAATTTCCCTGGTAATAATTTTTTTGCTTTTAACACTGCTTCTTGATTGTAACCCCGTTTCACATACTTTTTACTTTACACATAATTTTCACCTGTAGCGGTCCTTGGATCACTTATGTTAAAATTACAGCCTGTTGCAACCCTGTATCTGGCCCAGGTGGCGCAGCCGCCCTGGACACTAGTAAGAAAATAAAGAAAAGATAATAGATAGATTGTTAAAGTGGCTAAGATAATGTATATATATATATTTTTATTGTGAGTCTGTTGAGCAAGGCTACCAGACTGATGCTTTAAGTATAATGGTGTGTAGATACAATTGATGATGATACAATGATTGGTGATAATCAAATACAATATCTGGGTTGGGCAGTCCTCTATTTATACCAATGCCCGGTGGACGTGTGTATGCACAAGTCCCCTAGATCCTCCTCGCCGGGCAAAGAACCAGAGAAAGCTGGCCTTCTCGGTGTGCTGCACTTTTCTCAGCTGGTACTTTCCTAGAGTGACTCGGCGTCTTTTCGTTCTACCTACTTCAGCCCATTGGGCTTTTCTCTTGTGGATAATTAGGCTTCGCAATGCTTTTAGCTTTTCTGCTAAAAGCATTGCATTCCTGTCTATCAATTCGGCTTGCTTCTCACTTGTACTCGCCCTAAGCTTAGTACTTGCTTTCTGCTTCCTTCTTTGCTTGAGTGCTTTCCGAGAATGTTTGGCATGCTCCCTTTCTTGTAGTTTGAGTAATTGGGAGTCATCTATGTCAAATTGATGTACACGGATTGGGCTGTTCTTTTGTGACATCTTGTCTGTGACATCTTGTCTGTGACATCTAGCTCTATTAATCATGTCAAGAGCACAGTGATGTTTGCTGAGACTGTATTCTCAACATAGATAAGATAGAAATACTACATACCTGAGAGCAGCAAACATGAGGTAGGGTGAGTGGTTGGTGTTGGTGGAAGGATGAGGAGAGGAGTCCTTCCACGGCTGCTGTCTCAGGTATACTACATACAAATGTGACATGTTGGTGAAATAGAGATGAAATGTATAAAGCACACAAAATAAGAATATAAACCTGAGTGAATAACTCAACACTCTTTCTGTTTGAAATGAAATCATACAATCAGAGCCATTATCCCCTGCTCCCATGCTCCTTGGTTCTTTCCTGGACTCTTTAGGAAAACCCCTCCTTGACTGCCTCTTTTTCATGAGCATTTAATCTTGACAGTTGCACACCCCATTTAGAAAAGGGCGTGCAAACCACACACCCTTTTCTATGTGTATAGGCAGGGGCGTGCCCCCACCTATATACATAGAAAGGGTGTCAAGGCCAATAAATGTTCATTGACAGAAAAAAACAGTGGTTAGAATACTGTTAACAATGCATTGAAGTTTTGAGAAATTTCCAGCCCCCTTTACACCATATTCATGTCAATTAAATAACTCTGACCTGCGGCAAAGTTGTTGACCAGATGTGGAAGACCTGTTGCATAGACGGGCATTGATAAATGCACGCCCCCCCGGGCACGCTCACGCCCAACACACACCGATAAAAAAAAAGGTGTGCTGCCCGCACGCCTTTTTTTTATCGGCGTGCGGGCTGCACGCCCATCGGCGTGCAACACTTCAGGCGTGCGGTCGCACGCCCTTTCTATGTGTATAGGCAGGGGCGTTCCCCTGCCTATATACATGCTGATGTCATGCGTACACATGAATGTACGCATGACATCAGCTCCGGTCGAGGAGTACAGCCTCCTTTACTGGGAGGCAATCCCTCCTGGTCGAGGAGGTTGTACAACCTCCTTGACCGGAGGGATTCCCTCCCGGTTGAGGAGGTTGTACAACCTCCTTGACCGGGGGGGATCCCTCTGGCCAAGGAGGTTGTACAACCTCCTTGACTGGAGGGATTCCCTCCCGGTTGAGGAGGTTGTACAACCTCCTTGACCGGGGGGGATCCCTCTGGCCAAGGAGGTTGTACAACCTCCTTGACTGGAGGGAATCCCTCCGGTCAAGGAGGTTGTACAACCTCCTCAGCCAGAGGGATCCCCCCGGTCGAGGAGGCTGTACAACCTCCTCGGCCGGAGGGATTCCCTCCCCGTCAAGGAGGTTGTACAACCTCCTCGACCGGAGGGATTCCCTCCTGTCGAGGAGGGTGTACAACCTCCTTGACCGGTGTGGAACTACTCAAAGGGCAGAATAGAGCTTGGAAGGGATATGTATAACTACACTAGTACTAATGTAGGTTATGACAAAGGTGCTGATATAAGAGCTACCTTCCTGACTAATGCTAAGGGGATGAGTGTAACACTAAGAATAAAATAAAAGGTGTGGCTAATTTATATCTACTCTTAGAAGACTAATACTAATGTGCTTGTTTACCACACACACCAGGTGAGAGGGATGGATAAGGGGGGATGAGATGTATAAAGTATATGTAATATAAGTATAATAAGAGGCAAGGGTTTGTAGCTTTGGAGTCAAGGTGGGTCAAGAAAGAGAGAGGGGCAATCTTCTTATATTGAATCTAAACTGATATTTATATTGATATATTTATAGGTTGATGGTGACTTCTACTATGTATGTATACTAGTTTATGGGATCTGTAATGCTGGTATATGTTGGGGGGATATTTAGTAAGTCAGGGGTCCATAAGGGAACAAGGGGGAGGAACAGGTGTCCTTATATATCTGAGACAAGAGAGGAGCCATCAGGCTAGAGGACGGAAACAACAAGGCTATGTCATTTAGCTGGTGGGAAAAGGAAGAACATGATAGATCAGTAGAAGAGAAAGTGACATATATGAAATAGTCATGACAGTGACAGATGAGTAGTGGGAAGGTGGAGTTTATGTACAGTAGATATGATGTAAGATGTTACTGAATAAAGCCTAGTCATGTGCAGTGTATGTTATGTAGTGTCTATGTAGTGTCTATGTAGTTTATATAATATGTATTTATGTATAATGTTCTGAAATATATCTACTTATAATATGTACTTATTGTATTCTATAACTTGCTTAATACTGTAACTTGCTGGGTTATTCTGTGTTTGCCTGTAACTCTTGAACCATGAGGAATTTGAAGGTGGTTGTGGTGAGTGACTAGGGTTAAAATGAGGTGTAGAATCTGATTATGAAATAATAATGATGAATATGTGTAAGGTTTGGGTTTTATATGTATATATATGTAAGTATTTGAGGTTTATAAGTGATAAATAATTTATTAAAAGTATGGTAATGAAGTGGAATGGATCACCACACCGGGAGGGAATCCCTCCGGTCCAGGAGGTTGTACACCCTCCTTGGCCGGAGGGATCCCTCCCCGGTCGAGGAGGTTGTACAACCTCCTTGACCGGGAGGGAATCCCTCCCGGTCGAGGGGCTTGCAGTCCTCCCCGGCAGGCGTGCGGCTGCACACCCATCCTTGGGGGTGTCGCACGCCTGTAGATGGGTGTGCAAGCTGCATGCCCACGCCCAAGGATGGGCGTGCAGCCCGCACACCAATAAAAAAAAAGGCGTGCGGGATGCACACCTTTTTTTTTAAGGGCGTGCGTGGGCGTGGGCGTGCCCAGGGGGGGGCGTGCATTTATCAATTCCCTGCATAGACATTATGCAATATGATCATCAAAAGACTTGAGTTCAAGTCACGCAACCCTGTTGTTGAAACCTCAGACTCAACAAGAACAACAATCATCTAACCGCTATCCGCCATCCCTTAATTCAATGCCAATCAATCCTTTCTGCCAGAAAATCTAGTACACCAATCAACTGACTTGAATAAGAAGACTAAGATTTAGGAGGAGTCTGGATATAACTCAAGTGGAGGTATACCCAGTCCCCAAACATTTCAATTGTTTTTTTATTCTCATTCATTCTTTATTGATCTTGTTTCTTTATTACAGGTGTCAGCCTTAGAGCTAATACAATTAGCCTACAAGTCTTCCTTACGCACATTTTAAGACCAAAACTTAATCATATCTTTTACAGTTTTGAACTTAAACTTGTCTTGACTTCAGATTCTGTTTCCTCATCATATTTTAGCCCTATTTACAACTGAACATTTTCTCTATATCTTACTCCTTCATATAGTTAATGAATTACTGGTGAATTTATTCTAAAAACTGTTACACAGTGTTTCAGATGCAAGTTGACCACAAGCTAGCACTGATTATGTCAGTAAACTATGAAAACTTTCGAGTCTGAGTATCCTCTACACCTCAGAAGATACACAGACTCCAGAATACCACACAACAACCACACACTTCAGAAAAAGGGGCGTTGATAGACGCACGCCAACAGCGTACGCCAACGCCAGCCCGCACGCCATTTTTTTTTGGCGTGCGGGGCCTACACGCCAATTTTTTTTGGCGTGTAGGGTCTAAACGCCAAAATAAATTGGCGTGTAGGCCCCGCACGCCAAAAATGGCGTGCGGTTCCCACACGCCATTTTTTTTGGCGTGTGGGCCCCGCACGCCAAAGAAAATTGGCGTGTGGGACCCGCACGCCAATTGTTTGGCGTGCGGGTCTCACACGCTCACATAATCGAATGGCCCCTCCCATTCAATTACGTGAGCGGGGGGATGGATATGTATATCCCCATACACATAATACATGTATGTATTATGTGTATGGGATATACACATCCCCCGCTCACGTAATCGAATGGGAGGGGCCATTTGATTACGTGAGCCGAGTCTGTTTCCGGACTGGGGCTCGCTTATGGTCCTGGTTTTTTCAACCAGAACCACAACAAACACCGCCCACCGCTCTCCGATTCGATCAACAAAAGTGGTGAGTCTGAAAATACAAAAAAAAAAAAAAAGAAAAAAAAGAAAAAAAAAAAAAAAAAAAAAAAAAAAACAACAAAAAAAGAGAAATAAAAAATGAGGAAAAAAACCCCAAAAAAACCAAAAAAAAAGGGTTTTTTGGGGTTTAATTTTGTGGAAAAGCCCACAGGCCCAGGGCTCCAAGACCCAACTGGCCCAAAGACAGGGCCCAATGGCCGTAAGAAGGGGCCCGCCTCTGCCCATCACCTCCCGTGGGCCCACAGGCCCACTTTGATGCTCCAAAGGGGCAATAAAACATCCAAAGGGGCCATTCAAACCCCCAGGCAGCTCAAAGGGCCCCGTATAAGCCCCCAACGCACACCATCCCCCCAAATGTGGCCCAATGGGCCCATCTCAAACACATCTCTTCCTATTTCTATTTTTTTTCACCGTAAATATAGTAACACGTGCTGACAAACTCTCCCATTCAAATCCAAACAGATTCCGCACAATTCACCAAATCACCAGCAAACAATGTCTCACACTGGTCATTACAACTCCTCAAGCAATCAGCCTCCACGCCCATACGGATTCTATGAGGTTGACCCCAACCATCACCCTCACGCCCCACTTGGCAACATGTATCAAAATCAAACCTCTGCGTATGGAAATTCACACGTGCTTGGCCAACCTGCAGCTCCAATCAATCAATCAGGCCACCTAGCAACTAACTATGGCTACCCAAGCAACCAATATGGCCAAGCCCCCCAGCCCCTTACTGTCCCCTCAGCCCACCCAGCCACCTACAGCTTCAAAGACAACAACTACAGACTGGCAATCCAGCCAAACCCTGTCCCCCCAGCCCACCCAGTAGCGCAGCCTGTGTTCCGCCCATATGAGGTACAATTGCCTCAATTCACCCACTATCACAATTGACCTCCAGCATCTACCTATCAGCTTGATCCAGCCCAACCATCCTATCTGGCTCAGCCAGCCCTCTACGCACCACCTCATATAACTCAAGCCCCACCATCCCATCCGTTTCCGCAATCCCATCAAGCACCACAAATCTCAAACTACTGGCAGCCGGGACCCCAACCATTGTCCCACCCGGCCAACCCATTCACTCTTGGACCCACTCACTTCCAAGGCCTGCCAACCTCACACAATTTCCCCGTTGGCCAACCATCAGTGCCCGCTCCGCCGCAGACAAATCAAGTCCCTTCCATACCTGTCATGCAAGATATGCATCCATCTCTGGGGGAAATAACCTCCTCTGCGCCATTTAGCCCTCAAATTTGGCCACCTGCACAACCAAGTCCTCAACAGTTTCCCCCAGCAACGTTCAGCCCTCAAGTCCTTCAAACTGTGGCTGAAGGTGAGTTTTCAAATACTTCTCCACTTTGTTTTCATATTACCAAGAACTAATGTTTACCTACTCAATTCCCCAGTCAAATACCCAAGGATCACGGCTACATCTCCTGGCGGGTATCAACCTGCACCACCCAGCCCTCAACTGTTTCCCCAAGCAAATTTCAGCCCTCAAGTCCCTCAAACTGTGGCTGAAGGTGAGTCTTCAAATACTTCTTCACTTTGTTGTCATCTTACCAAGAACTAATGTTTACCTGCACAATCTCCCAGTAAAATACCCAAGCGTCACGGCTACATCTCCCGGCAGGTATCACCCTGCACCACCCAGCCCTCAACCGTTTCCCCCTGCAACTTTCAGCCCTCAAGTCCCTCAAACTGTGGCTGAAGGTGAGTCTTCAAAGATTTCTCCACCTTGTTTTCATCTTACCAAGACCTAATGTTTACCTAGTCAATCTTCCAGTATACCCGCTCAATCCTTTAGGACGTTCACCGCTGGCCCCCGCAATGTTACCCGCCGCCAATCAACCGCATAAAGTGTTGATGAAATCTGAAGATGTACAATCTTATGATTATTCAGTTGGCAGTAAGTTCTTCTAGTTTCTTAATTCGCCCACTTGAGGCAGACTGGCTGAACTGCTTGTGTTTCCAGATGCAATGGATGCACCACCCGAATTCCTTTTCACATGTGTCACTGATCTCAAACACTTTGTCACCACATGGGCCCACGAGCATGGTTACGCTCTGAAAGTTTGTGCTTCCAAGCGGGACAAGAACATCTACTTTGCATGCACAGTTGCCGGGGAAGACCAAACCTCAGTTGATGCTACCCGGTTTTGAGAGTCTAGGAATAAGCAACTGGGGTGCTGCTTCAAAATATCCGGCCACAAACCGACTTCAGTAAAACTCAAGGATGCACCATGGGAACTCCGATGCCAAAAGACGATTGAGCACAATCATGGTCCAATCGATCTGGAACATGTAGTCATCCACAAGAAGCTCTCTGTCAAAGGCCAAACTGAGGTTGCTCGCTTATTGTCTCTTGGAATGCAACCCCAGGCAATTGCTAGACTCCTTACTAGCAGTGAGGGAAGGTTTGTAACCAACAGGACAATATACAACACAAAGCAGGCACTGAGGGCAGAGAAGAGGGCTGGCAACACCCCAATCGAGTACCTCCTACGTTGCCTCAACGAATCCAATTGGACACATGAGGACGTTTACGACACAGACGGCAAGCTCCTTTACTTGTGTTTTGCGCACCCAGGATCGTTGCTTCTTGCTCGCAGGTTCCACCATGTGGTCAACATTGACTGCACTTACAAGACGAACCTGAACAACTACCCCCTGCTGCATGTGGTTGGCCAAACTGCAACCAATCACAGTTTTTTGATTGGTTTTTGTTTGATGCGAAACGAGAAGAATGAGGCCTACTCATGGGCTCTTGATAAGTTGAAGTGGGTGGTATATTTGACTAATCACCTATTCTCATCATAAACTGACTGTACTCCGGTGCCTGTGTGATACCCATAGATCTATATGGGACGCTGACCACGCGCCAAAGGTCTTTGTGACAGACAGGGAATCGGCACTGCGTAATGCTATCTCAAAGCACTTTCCAAATGCAACCGCGAACTTGTGCATGTGGCACATCAATTGGAACATTGTGACAAACTGCAAGCAAGCCTTTGCTGGCGATGGCGAAGAATGGGCCAAATTCATGAGGCTCTGGCATGAGGTCGCACATGCCCCCAATGAGGACACCTGCAACTCAAAGTGGGCTCAACTGACACGGTACCTAGTCACTCGAACTAACATCTACGAATACCTGTACAAGAACGTCTGGAGCAAGCGACAGAAGTTCATGAATGCGTGGGCCGGAATGACACCCCATCTAGGAAATCTGACTTCGTCACGATGTGAATCTGCCCACAGCTGGCTGAAAACCTATGTGACGTCGGCTAGGTGCGACTTTGCAACACTTTTCATTACAATTGCTGCAGCAGTGGACCGACAACTTGACACAGCCCACACAAACCTGGCACACGAGTTACAGAAGGGATTAACCGGACTACCAAATGCCTTCAAGTCCCTCAGCTGCAAAATCTCCTGTCATGCGCTCAAGTTGGCCTTGTCTCAGTACAACAAGTTCATCAAGATGAAGAAATCCAAGCCTGGGGATCCCAGCCTTCAATGCAAAGGTAATTTCCAGGCTGGCTTGGGCATTCCGTGTTTGCACACTATTGAATGTTTGGTCCAGGGGAAGGGAGATGTGGAGCCTTCTGATTTCCATGTCCAGTGGCATCTGGCCTATAACCCTGACGGTCCAGTGAGTCCTCCTGATGTATGACTTGTTCATGTTCCTAGCTAATCTTCATCTATGTTCATTGCAGGCTCTTGATGAACCACTGTACGACTTTGACAACGATTTTGAGGATTTCAAGCAGGAGATCTTGGCGTCCCACCACCCCTCGGCGTTAGAAGCAACAATGAAAAAATTACAAAGGGTCCATGCAAACACACACATGGTTCCGCTTGCAGAGCCTGATCCTATCCGAGTGAAACACAAACTGGAAAGGCCGTGGAAGAAGAGAAAGGGTAGTGGGCGAGTTCAAAAGCGCGATGACACCCATGCAGAAATTGTGGAAGCGCAAATCCAAAAGGCGCAGGCAAGGAAAGCAAGACAGAAGGCCAGTGTATCAAAAGGAAAAGGGGGTAAGCGACAGTCCAAGCGCGCGCAGGCTCCATTGGACACCTCAGCTTCTTCCTCTGGGGACCTGGATGAGCTACCCAGTGTGGAGACACTCATGCGTAAGCAACTTTATTGCATGTCTTTTTAAGAGGCTGATAACTGATGGACTTACTAAGCAGTCAAGAGAACTCACCCCCCACGAATTGGCAGCCTCACTATTGGGAAACGGAATCGGGGGTCTTCCAGTTCAGGAACATCACGGCGCAAGGAAACGTGGCAGCCCAAGTATGGTAGTAAGGATGGTGTAACAGATGAAGATTCTGATTCTGCAGATGCAGTTTCAGATGAAGATTCTGATGCCCCAGATGGGGAATCAGATGAAGAATCTGATGCCCCACATGGGGCATCAGAAGAAGAATCTGATGCCACAGATGGGGAATCAGTTGCAGAATCTGACGCACAAGGTGGGCAATCAGATGAAGAAACTGATCCCCCAGTGGATTCCTCCTCATCTATTGAGATGCAGGTTGAGGAAAAGCTGCTGTCACCTCCAGAAGCCTCAAGAAAAGCCTCAAGCTCTCATGATCAGTTGCTGGGTGAGGCCAGGCTACATTCACCCCCGACAGCCAAGGTAAGTACTATAACTTTGACATTAGATTATCAGGGTCTGATTCCATTGTATGTTTCATAGGACCGGCATGTAGATGCTGAGGTTGCACCCAAGGCTGGCCAAACAAGACAGGGGAATACCAACCCTGATGTTGCAGTGAGTGACTCAAGCTTGACACGGACAAGGAGGAATGCACTGACTCTAACTGATAACCAACTTCTCATCATTCTTGTCAGGCGGAGCTTCCACCATGGATCTTAAAATACCTGCATTCCACTTATAACCCTGCAGGTGATGGGAACTGTGGTTATGCATGTGTGGCACATGCATTGGCAGCAGATAGACCAGAGGGTCCCTACGCTAAGGCCAATGGGTGGTACCAAGTGCGAAAGGATGTGTTAGAAGAGATGGAAAAGAACAAGGCACATTGAACAAGATACCTTGGGGGGCCTTCAGAATTTGACCGCGCTTACGGACGTGTTCAGGTGACTGACCCACGTGGATCAGTCCCCATGAACAAATGGATGAGCAAGTTGGATGTGGGACCAATTCTGGCCAATGCGTATAACCGGCCATTTGTCTTCCTCAGCAGAACGGGCGGGAGCACCACATATATTCCCGCGACTGTTCCCCCGGACCCTAAACCGCTGCCAGCCCTCTTCTTATCATTTTTCAATGATAATCATTGGATACGTGTGATAGTCAAGCGGACCCCCACAATTCCCTTTCCTCTCCCTAAAGTCTCCCGGTTATTTCACAAGAGCCCAGCAGCTGCTTGGCTAGACTGTGTTTCCCCTTCCACTACTCTTCACTCTTTGATACCTAAATGATTAAACATACCAAGTTACTGCAAGTAACACTAATTATTATTATCCTTATTAATATTTACCATTCTTATTATTCTTTAATATTATTCCTTTAAGATCTCTAGTGAATATTATTAGTATTATTAATTCATCATTATGACTTTAAGAAGTGATAACATAGTATTATTAAACTACAATCTTTACAATAAATAATATACTTAATTTAAATATACTTAAATTAATAATACCTTGATTAACTAACACATGAATAATTCAGGCTACTCTGTGATAATAAATAATAGAGTGATAATATAGTATGATTAAACTACAATCAATCTTTACAATAAATGATATACTTAAATTAATAATACATTGATTAACTAACACATGAATAATTCAGGTTACTCTATGATAATAAATAATACTTATAAGATGTGACAATAACAAATGACACATACGCAATGATAAGTTAATATTTTATTAATATTAATAAAAGGGCCTTTAATATAATAAGGGCATTAATCAAAAAACCCAGTTTTTCCGCGTTTACACCCACTTTTCTGCGCAGCTGCGGCTGCGCAGTGCACCCGGTTTTCCGCATTTACACCGGGTTTTTTGTATTGTTAATTTTTAAGCAAATAGCACGTGGAGCGCGGCATTTGATGCGCGTGACCTCCCCAATCATCCTCATTTGATATTTTATTTAAAACAAATAAAATAAACAATTAAAACAAGGAATATAAACAAAACAAAACAAAACAAAACAAAACAAAAATATGGAGGGCGGCATTTTAAATAAGTAAAACCAGTATACATTATTTATTTATCAAAATTTTAAATTTATTTATCATACTTAAAGGGGTGTAGAATTTTGTGGTAATTTTTAATTTGCAAAAAAACTGTGTCTTCTACTTGTGTTGGCCAATCCACCCGGTTATTTTTTAATTTAATTTTTTGTGGGCGGATTTCCATTATTTTTCAAAGTTTTAAATTTATTTCTGATACTTACAGGGGTTTAGACTTTCATGGTAATTTCTATTTTGCTCAAAAACCATGGTTTGTTTTTTTTTTGGCCAATCCCGCCGGTTTTTTCATAAAAAATCCTCACAGCTTAATTTCCAGGATTTCTCAACATTTTCACATTTTTTAAACTTTTTCTAAGCACTTTAAGGGGTGTAGAATTTAATGTGAATAACAGTTTTTTTTTTAAATCACTGGTTGGATTTTGACGATTTTTGGACTCAATTTATTTCCAAACACCTTCACGTCTGTCTTTCAAGATATTCAGGGAGTTTTTAAATGGATTCATACACTTTAGAGGGTGAAGAATTCATTGGAAACAAATACTGATTATAAAATTAACTTCTTATCAGATTTCATGACAAAGAAATGGAAATACAATTATACACAGAGGTATGGTACATTGCATGATGCTTTGGAGTGTTACATGTTGTTTATTAAATAACCAACAACCGGGTGTAAATGCGGAAAACTGGGTGCACTGCGCAGAAAACCGGGTGTAAATGCGGAAAAACTGGGTTTTTTTTATTAATGCCCTAGAATAAATGAAATGAATAAAATAAATAAATAAAATAAAAAGCAAGAGACATAATTGCAAGTTAATAATTTATCAGCACACAAATAATACGCATAAGAAAGAGAAATTGTTATCAACACTACTGATAACAGCTAGAAAATGCTTACAAATGGTGAATATACGCCTGAATTACATTCCTGAACTGATATGTAATGGGCAAAAAAAAATAGAAGACATTGGTTTTTTGGGAAATAAAAAATACCATAAATTTCTACACCCCTGGAAGTATATTAGACATTTTTCAAATGTTGAAAAAAAATCAAAATCCGCCCGCAAAAAAATAAATAAAAAAAAAGGGTTTAAAAGCGGAAAACCGGGTGTGCTGCGCAGCAAATTTGAGGTTGCCGCTGCGTAAAACTGTGTGTAAACGCGGAAAAACCGGGTTTGTTCCTTAATGCCCTATAATAATTATGATACCACTAAGGAATCCCAATAGCCCAATTCTGGATAATCCATAGTTTAATGCTGATATATCATCAAGAATTGGCCACAACCTACCTTCAATAAGGTAGAAACCACAAACCCACATGAGTACTCCTTGGATGCCTATTAATAATACTCTGTTTGGGTTATATTTCAAAAAACAATCAAGTCTGATGTTTCATTCAAGTGGATGAGCAAGACAGTGGTGGAAATTACAACCCAAGGGCATGTGAATGAGAAATAAAAGGGAAACCAAAGAAAAAACAACCCCCGGTACATATATCAGAAGTGGTAGTTGGCTACAGCTATTTCTATATCTTGGGAAAACAAAATTTGGAGGTTTTGAATAGAAAAACATTTGTGAAACTCTTCATGGGTTTTTTCCAATCAACCATTCGCAAACCATCATGACTAATCCGGTTAAATCCCATGGAGCACAAAAAGTTGAGAAAGTATAATCGGAGGTTATCCAAAGTCCCGTGAGGCATCACAGAAGTATTACCACTATCGACCTTATGTTTCAGAACATTGGCGCCAAATTCCAATAAGGCCAAAGCATTTGAAGTAGTCGGACGTTCGGACCCGTATTTGTTAGTGACAAAGGCGGTTGTTGGACCAAAAACCAGGAGACCAGCAAGCATCCGCATTTGCTCCCGCGTGTTTAATGTTGACCACTCATCAAGCTTTCTATACTTTGGTCTTGTTGGTGCCTGGAGACCGCAGATGTAACACAAGGCTGACATAGCCCCCGTGAAGTATAGACCAAGGACCTTGAGACCGGAGGTGTTTGGTTGGGGGCTTGATCCATCTTTTGCGTGACTTCCAAGGTTTTCATAAGTTCGTTGGAATGCAAGATGGGCTGTATGCACCAAAGATTTGTCCAGGGGGAGAGGCTGCCATTCACAGCCCTGTTGCTCCATGTGTCGAAGGGCCCAGCAGTCTTGCAAAGCACTTTTAAGCCGGAGATAAGCGTGGTCACTTGGAGAAAAGTATGAGGCCAGATTCGCCGCAAGTGTGTGGGTCTGGACACGTTTGGACGGCGGCGCCTTCCGGTTCTCCTGGGAAGCCTCAAGCTGTGCCATGTTGACAACTTCAGGAGTTATCAGAGAGAGAGCACCAGGTTGAGTGGGGTTAAGAATTCTCTCTGCATACCACACAAATATCAGCCTTTGTGATGTATGAACAAGTGAGAAAAAAAGTAATTAATTACCAGATTTGCATGCCTTCAGAAGTGTATCCACTTCCCTCCAAACGACTCGGCTGAACTCCTGTGGCATCGTTGGATGTGGTGTGACCATTGAGCGAAGGTGTGTGAGGATGAATGCTATGTTTTGAATCATTTTCTCGGCTGAACGGTGTGACCACGCAATTCCACCCGCCAAATTTTCATTCAAATCATCTGCCAATGCTTTTGGAAGCATTGGGCCAGGGATAAATAGACCCATAGCTGTGCGCAAAGGAGGGATGTTAATTACAAGATGGGTGTGCATAAGCAATGGGGAGTGACTTACCAGGAGGCGTCAGGACCGGGGGAGGAGGAATTGATTTGCCCGGTGGTCTTTGGGTAGGTGGCTTGACTGTTGATGGCCCAGCAACAGGGGGGTTCCGTGGAGTTCTGAGGCCTTGCAGTGATTGCGCAGTGATGAATTCGTGAGAGGTGGGATGAGGGGTGAAGAAATTATACATGGGGCCTGTATTTTTAGAAGAAGAAGAAGAGTTGTCCAGGCGCGCCTTTTTGCTCGTCGGGTCTTCAACCGTAGGATCTTCAATTCGTACCATGTCATAGCGATATTGGGTTTGTTTTGGCACCGGTTCATGGACTGGCTCCTGGTGGAAGGTAGGTTTGGGACGTCCATGAAGGAATTGTTGGAGGACTTGCTGGTCTTCTGCACCATCTTCAGAGTCATCTGTTTCACCCTCTGCGTCAGGGTCTTCAGAGCTGTCCCGGATGGCTGGATTGTTAATTTCTCGTCTCCCGTCCGCATTGGGGGCTTTGGAGGACTTCTGGCCAATGAGTGCTTGGTCCCTTTGTACGCCTTGAAGGAAAGACTGGCCAAAGGTGTTGAGGGTTGTCTTGTGGCCTTTGACATCTGTCCGCATCTCTCCGCTTCGACGTGGGGATCCATCAGCTGGGTTTGTTGTGTTGGGCTGGCCATATTGAACATCCTTGTTGATTTGGTTTGCAAATTGATTGAGCGTGGGGATTGGGTTGGTTGCAGGAGGTAGGTGATCAGGAGTGTGTGCATATAAGTATGCCATTGAGTCGGTTGCAAATTCAGGGCCTGGGTGTGACTGTGGTGGAGCAGGCCTAGTGGCGCCTAAGGTGTTTCTAGCCGGGGCCGGGGTTCTGGAGACCTGTTCATTCTCATCGTCTGACTGCTTGTATTCAGCCTTTATTTTAGAGGCCCAATTCTCCAGGTTTTCACGTTCATCTGGTTTCAACGCAGGGTGCCGCGCCAGCTCTGTGCATTTTTCCCAGAGATCCAAACCTGTGTAATGGTGGGAGGGTGGGTGGGAGTGAGCCAGGGACTTATATTATACACAAAATAAAGGAATGAATCTCACGTCCTACACTGCCAGCATAATTGCCTAGGATGAAGTCATCCCAGTTCAACTGGGATGCACTCAACCAATTTAAACTTGGTTGAAATCAACTGATGAAATATAAATCCAAGGGACCCCCCTTGGTTTTATATTTCATTGGTTGAGGGCAACCTACTTTAAATTGGTTGTTTGCATCCTAGTTTAACTGGGATGAACTCAACCTAGGCAATTATGCTGGCAGTGCTAGTTCACTGGTCTGATGTGAAGACATTGTTGATTGTTGAAGTCAAATTGGTGATTTGTGCGGAATCTGTTAGCATTTGAATGGGAGAGTATGTCAGCACGTGTTACTATATCTATGGTAAAAAAAATTTGAAAAAAAAATTGGAAGAGATGTGGGGATTGATTGTGTTTGAGATGGGCCCATTGGGCCACATTTGGGGGGGATGGTGTGCGTTGGGGGCTTATACGGGGCCCTTTGAGCTGCCTGGGGGGTTTGAATGGCCCCTTTGGATATTTTATTGCCCCTTTGGAGCATCAAAGTGGGCCTGTGGGCCCACAGGAGGTGATGGGCAGAGGCGGGCCCCTTCTTACGGCCATTGGGCCCTGTCTTTGGGCCAGTTGGGTCTTGGAGCCCTGGGCCTGTGGGCTTTTCCACAAAATTAAACCCCAAAAAAACCCTTTTTTTTGGTTTTTTTGGGGGTTTTTCCTCATTTTTTGTTTCTCTTTTTTTGGTTTTTTTTTGGTGTTTTTTTGGTGTTTTTTTTTTTTTTTTTTTTTTTTTTTTTTTTTTTTTCTTGATTTTTTTCTTGATTTTTTTTTTTTTTTTTTTTGTTACTCACATTTTTTTTTTTTTAATCGGTGGTGTTGCTTGAATTCGTGGTCCTTCTGGTTGAAAACAACCAGACCGACGGTCTGATTCCTGAAAGGAATCAGACTCGGCGGGCTCGCTCACGTAATCGAATGGTCCCTACCATTCGATTACGTGAGCGAGCCCATGGATATGTATATCCCCATACACATAATACATGTATGTATTATGTGTATGGGGATATCGCATGCGATATCCCCCCACACGCCAAACAATTGGCGTGCGGGTCCCACACGCCAATTTTCTTTGGCGTGCGGGGCCCACACGCCAAAAAAGAATGGCATGTGGGAACCACACGCCATTTTTGGCGTGCTGGTCTCACACGCCAATTTATTTTAGCGTTTAGACCCTACACGCCAAAAAAAATTGGCGTGTAGGCCCCGCACGCCAAAAAAAAATGGTGTGCGGGCTGGCGTTGGCGTGCGCGCTTGGCGTGCGTTTATCAACACCCCAGAAAAAGGACTTCAACCAGTTGACCTCAAGCAGCCTCCTCACCAAGGCTTTGGAATATTAAGTAAGGCCCTCACTTCTCTGATTACTTCCCAGTACAACTTTAATTTAATCAACCAGTGAGTCCCTTCTTCTGCTACCTCGTCAACTCTTTCCCCAACCTTTATCTCTAGTCTGTCTGTTCTGTCTTATCCTCCCCCCTTTCCTTCTCCTACTAAATCACTGGCAAACCATTATTGGAATAAATCCATAGGATTAAATCCTGCTTGATAGAGCCTTAACCAGCACTAGATTGCTTGATCACTCCTTGATCATATCCCCTTGCATTTTTGTTGATTTAATCAGGGAAAATCAACCAGGTTTCCATCTAAGGATCCTTGTGTCAGTTTCTTTTGACCAGAAAAAGATTGGCTGGCTTCAGTTTCCTTTGACCAGGCTCCTTCTCCCAGTTTCATTTGTGGAAGAAGAGGCTGACCCTCAGTTGGCAGCTCCTCAGATCAATTAAGATCTTTTCTTTATTATTTTATAACTATTGTTTAGTTTTCCTACTAAGTAATTTATTACTTATTCCCCCCAAATTCTTGTGTTCTGTTTTCACTTAAGAGACACAGGCTCACAACAGGCTTGCTGTTATTTCTCTTTATCTCCTAGAAAATCTTTTGTCTCTATTCTTTAAGTCTTCAGCTAGGTCTAGAAAAATAGAAGGTACTTATTGATCTCACTCTCTTTATCTCATTAAGTTATCAGGCTCATCTTTCCATTTTCTCTCTATTTATTCAAGTTTGTTACTGCTATTAGCATTTGATATTAGCTGCAATGAAGTCATTGACCTAAAATTACTACAATTCAAACCACATGAATACTAACCCACATTTCAATTTTGGGTGTGTTCAAGCTTCCTTGGCCAATTGAGACAAAATTGGCAGCAGCAGAAAATGTATGCTCTGCAGCACAAGATGATGCTGAGCTTCCCAAGCAGTCCCTTTCTAATGATTAAAATACTCAATACCTTGATGAATGAATCTAAACAGTAGAATTGTTACAATTAATGTGAGCTAACAAACACAAGTGGAAATTTTTTAATAACTAATAGATGCTATACCTTCCACCACATCAAAATACTATTGGAATCCTTTCCATCTGTCCCAGTTAAGTAATCCGTATTCTTGAAATTCACTACAAGCTCTTTGTTTTCATTCAATGTTTCAGGAGTTGTGAAAAAAGCAAAGATATTATCCTTTGCAATCACCAAAATATTCTTGTCCAAGATGTCAATTTTTGATTATAATTTTTGGTCAAAAAATCCCTTTGTTTAGACAAAAGGTGCTCCAAAGTCTTTTTGGACTCCACTGCTTTGTCAGGCCAGCAATGAGAGAAGAATTTGATGTGAAACTTTGGGTGAAGAATAGTGGCCATTACAAGTTTTTCAGATTCAAGATCCTGTTCTTGGTAGACCTCAAGATTTTATATCATTTTCACATACATTGAAATTGGTAGATGCCCTCCTTTGCATCCTGCCTTGTTTTTTTAAAAAATGAGAGATTGTTTGATAGTAGGTTGGAAATGCAAAAGAACTTGAAGAACTATTCCCCTCTGTATCCTTGGTTGAAAAGTTAAAAGGCTGTAAACAGAAATAAGCATTGTGTATGGAATGACCAAGATGATCCTGTGGTATGGAAACATCTTACTTCTAGCTCCTGATTAAATTCATTTATGATCATACATTCCCTTGTAAACTGAATTTATTTGAATTAGCCAAATTTCTTGCAATTTTCTTTGTGGCTTGATCTACCAGTTTGATCTTGGAATTTCATCACAGAGAATTGCATCAGTAACCTGAGGTTAAAATATCAGTAACACCACATGATGTGGAATTTCAGCTCAATTACTTCTCTTGCCCTGTAGGAATTCTCTTGGGTACAATATTTGAGGTTCCAGTGGATTCCATAACCAGCAATCAAACCATTCAATGTTTTCACCTTTTTTATTCTTGTACTGCAGTCAAATTCATATCTCCATGCACTTGATGAGGTCATCTGTCTCACTAGAAATTCCAGCTATATATTGAAAAGAACAAGAAAAGATTCAGCAATTAATTGCCAAAAAAAAAAAAAAAAAACTGACCACTTTGGTCATCTCATTTACCTCATTAGAATTATAATTGTTTGAAAATTATTTCTTGGAGGTGATTTTATCATTGCCTTTGTTTCCAGATACGGTCTCATCATTATCATCATCATTATCAGATCAAATTCCTGGATCATCATCATGAACACTATTGCTATCACTTCCACCCAGTCTTCCACCAAGAATTCTACCAATTGTTACTCTTTTTCCTCATCAATTATTGGTTTCTTTGTGTCAGGAAAATGTAAAATTACAAGGAATGAATTTTTGAGTTTGGTGGAGGAGAACCTTCAAGGCCCAATTTGTTCAAACAAGAATTGAAAACCAGTGCCAATTGATGAAAATAGCACTTGATATGCAATTTCTTGTGCTTGTGGTTTCAATAAAATCATGTGCATCAGGTACGGGCAAGCAGTTTGGAATGCATTGTGTCAGCAATTGTGTTTTTATTTGATCCAGAATCAGCTGTATGGAACAGCATGTGTGTACAGAAAAAAAAGATAAGTTGTTGGCAGATGACTGGTCATGAATCAAAGAATGCTTATCCTGTTATGTAGATAATTTTTCTTCAATACATTCACAACATTTTCAGCCAGAAATCTGCCCTTGTGGCTGCAGGCAACTAGCTTGATAGTCATATGCAGCATTAGATAATTCAAATCCTTATCAGTAAAAGGGACAGAGATGTCAATATATCCCACAGAATTTCATTTTGTGGTCCAAAAATTGGTCCCAAAATACTTTTGAAATGTATTTTAAAGGCAAACAAGGGGCATTGATAAACGCACGCCAATTGTTTTTGGCGTGCGGGGCTACACGCCATTTTTTTTTTGGCGTGTAGGGTTGACACGCCAAAAAAAAAGGGCGTGTGAGACCCGCATGCCAAAAATGGCATGCAGGTCTCACACACCCTTTTTTTTGGCTTGTAGGCCCCGCACGCCAATTTTTTTTGGCGTGCTGGTCCCACACGCCAATTGTTTGGTGTGTGGGACTTGCTCACATCATTGAACCCGTGGACGGGTTTGAGGACGTGAGCACATCCCCACACGCCAATTTTTGGCGTGTGGGAATGCTCGTCGGCCGGCCAGGAGGAAGTCCTCCCGGCCGACGAGGCTGTATAACCTTGTCAGCCTTGAGGAAGTCCTCCTGGCCGACAAGGTTGTATAACCTCGTCGGCCAGGAGGAAGTCCTCCTGGCTGACAAAGCTGTATAACCTCGTCAGCCGGGAGGACGTCCTCCCGGCTGACAAGTTTATACAACCTCGTCAGCCAGGAGGAAGTCCTCCCGGCCGATGAGGTTATACAGCCTCGTCAGCCAGGAGGAAGTCCTCCTGGCCGACAAGGTTGTATAACCTCTTTGGCCAGGAGGACTTCCTCCTGGCTGACGAGGTTGTATAACCTCGTCAGCCAGGAGGAAGTCCTCCCGGCTGACAAGGTTATACAGCCTCGTCAGCTGGGAGGACTTCCTCCTGGCCGGCCGACAAGCGTTCCCACACGCCAAAAATTGGCGTGGGGGGACGTGCTCACGTCATCAAACCCGTGCACCAGTTCAATGACGTGAGAAAGTCCCACACGCCAAACAATTGGCGTGTGGGACCCGCACGCCAAACAATTGGCGTGTGGGACCCGCACGCCAAAAGAAATTGGCGTGCGGGGCCCGGGGCCCACACGCCAAAAAAAATTGGCGTGTGGGACCCACACGCCATTTGTTTGGCGTGCGCTCCCACCCGCCAATTTTTTTGGCATGTAGACCCTGAACGCTAAAAAAAATGGCGTGTATGCCCCGCACGCCAAAAAAAATTGGTGTGCGTTTATCAACACCCGCAAACAAGTATTATTTTGTATGACATTGAGAGATAACTTAAAAAATTGGATCATAGCCTCTTGCAATGGTGGGGGGCTACACTAAAGTACACTACTGGGCTTGATAAACGCATGCGCCTGGTGCACGCCAACCGTGTTTGGTGTGTTTTGATGCCCCCGCCAGACCATCCTGGTGGGTTTGGCGGGCACACCAATCTAAACTGGCTTGTTTCAAGGCACACCAGCATGAGGCATTCCCAGTTCTCACCCCATTCAAAAAAGGGTGTGCGGCTTGCACACCCTTTTTATGTATATAGGTAGGGGTGTGCGTCCCCCTACCCATATACATAGAAAGGGCATGTACAACACACACCCTTTCTATGAATATAGGCAGGGGCATGCACGCCCCTACCTATGTAAATAGGCTTTACCAGAGGGAGTTCCTCTGATTGAGGAGGTTGCAGCTTCCTTGACTGGGGGGATCCCTCCGGTCAAGGAGGCTACAACCTCCTTGACTGGAGGAGATCCCTTGGGTTGAGGAGGCTACAACCTCCTTGACCGGGGGGAATCCCTCTGGTCAAGGATGTATGACCTCCTCAACCGGAGGGATCTCCTCTGGTCAAGGAGATTGGGGGGAGGGGGTGGGCGCTGCAGGGTGTCCGTGCCTGTCAGCTTGCTACTATGACAGAGCAAACTGTCACAAGATTTCTACAAAAATTATTATAAAATACATAGAATATCAAATAATAGTTAGAATATTATTTGATATTCTGAATCTACACTAAAAATAACCTAGGGTACCTCACTCATAGGTACCCCTAATTCTCACTCCTTCACTATGTAAATTAGCAAATAAGAATTAGCAAGTACCTTTAATAAAAAAGGCACTTGCATTAATTAATGCTTATATGTATATATACATATGCTTAAAACCCCATTTCCAGTCACGGAAAGAGGTGTTGTGTAAATTAGGAGAGATAGTGTAAATACACTGTGTTTTACTCAAACCCGGTGTACTGCAGTCCGCATAACCTGAAGTTCAACCCGCGTGACTGAAAGCCGGCGCCTAAATTGGAATATAAGCCCCCACGCAAGCTTCAGACCCCTTACAGGCTCTCAACTTGGCACACGGACTCCTAAGTCACCCAAGGTACACCCAAAACAATAAAAACACGCCCCAGTAACCTCATTACATAGGTTACATATGTATTGAAGAGTACTGGGGACTACATAATTAATTATATTAGATATTATTATTATTTATACATACAAATGAAATTATATTGATTATCCTAGCCAGTACAAATAATACTGTGGCTTATTATAAATACACATAAGCCACTAGTATTAAATCTATAACAACCAGGACCAATGTACTATAGAGTGTAAATCAATATAAATAAATAAACTAATAAAATCAATTGGTGAAGTGTATTCAAAGCAGGGGCTGCTAAAGCGTCACCAAGAAAGCAAAAATGGCCAAAATGTGGTCCAAAGATCCCACAAGTTGGCCAATAATAACTACAGGGTCCACAGAGGGAACTCAAGACTATTTAAGGAGCTCTTCAGCCGCCCAAAGCAGGCTCCTGATGCTTCCCAATACCCACTAACAACCTTACCCACTTATTATTAGATATACATCTTTATAAAACAGTCTGGTAAGCTTCTTAGTAGCTATTCTTTAGCCCTGTCTTCCCCAACAACTTCACAGTGACCATCCAGCTCCACCAACCATCCATCAAAGCGCTCCAAACTGTCCAGTTTCACCCTGAATATCTCCAAGTCCCCTCAAGGTTTTGTAAGAATTTCTAGGCGTCGTGTCCTCCCTATTTAGATAGATCTGATGAAGAATTGAATTGCAAACTTAATAATAAAATAAACAACTTAATAATAAAATAATAATATAAACAAGTTCAATAATTGAATGATCATAGTAGAGTTATTGAGAAAAGTAGAATGAATACCATAATAATAACACTACAGTTTTTCTTCAATAATATAATTAAATTCTGGAAATGTCACTTGCTGAGAATCTTGATGAAATCAGTGGAATATGTTGACCAGGACTTGAGGTTTATTGGAGAAGGGTTGTCGTAGTGTGGTGTATCTTGAAGTTGCTGATATTGATGGTTTTTTGTTCTTTCTTCTTTTTCGGATGAATTCTCAATGTGAGGACAAGTTCAAACTTCAGTCTTCAAAAATGAAGTATTCACACTCTAGATACTAATTCCAACTCCTTTTGCGCTCAGGACGTGCCCCAGTATAGAAATCTTCTGTGGTGCAGTTGTCACTAACTCCAACAGGTTTATTACTAGTAAGTAATAACCCTTTTCTTGAAGATATTCCCCACTTTCCTTTCCTGGGATTACACCACCCCTGTGTCAACAGGCCCCAGTGTTCCAGGTACCTAAATCCTCTGCAATTTATTTGTAAGATACCTTAGAGGGATCTAAACCACCCCTGATTTATCATATTTAATATAATTATTACTTTATTTTCTCTAAATTTTTACGTCACAATTCCCCCATATCTTTTGGGAATTGCAACTTTTGTACCTTACCCAGAGTCTTTATACTCTTTCCATTTATACTTGCACCACCTGTAGCTAGAAGGACTTTTCCTTGGCATCAGGGAGGCTGACAGTGCCCCACCTATATTCATAGAAAGGGTGTGCGGCTCACACACCCTTTATATGTATATAGGTGGGGGCACGCCCCTGCCCATACACATAGACTTGGGTGTGCAACTGCACGCCCATGTTTGGGTGGGTGTTGCACACCTGTAGGCGTGCCCACGCCCAAAAAAGGGTGTGCAGCATGCACACCCGTCAAAAAAAGGGTGTGCCCACTGCACACCCTTTTTTTAAGGGCGTGCCTCCAGGGGAGTGGGCTTATCAACCCCCACAAGTTTGGATACAACCTCCTGGCTGGGTTTTCCCCAGCCAGGAGGTCATACAAACTCAATGGCTGGGATTTTCCTGGCTGTTGAAGGTATCAATTGGTTGGGGGTATTGGTCCACACACCAACCAAAATGGCATGTGGGACCTGCACACCAACATAAATAGGTGTCTGGGCCCCGCACACCAACTGATTCTGGTGTGAAAACCCACACCAATTTCAGCCCAGACAAAAATAAATTGGTGTGTGGGGCCCACATGCCAATTTGTTTTGGTGTTTCTGTAGGTGTGGGAGTGCTTTTATCAATGCCTCAAGTTCAGATGCCTTGCTTTCATCTCAATTTTCATTATTTTATGATTCAAATTGGCTGGAAATTGAATCAGTGGAAAAATTGATAGATGGCAAAATTCAGTTTTAAATCAGCCCACTTTACAATCAAGATCACAAATATATGTGCTCTTCAATCTTGTGAAGACATGCAAAAATCATATTAATAACAATTTATTCAGTCCATATACCTTGTGGTGTGGTTTGTCAGGTTCCCAGTGTCACAGAATATCCTGCAGTCACTAAATTCAATGGGGGTTGATAAACTCACTCCCCCCCAGGCACGCCCACGCCCAATGCACGCCCTTGAAAAAAAAGCTGTGCAGCTCGCACATCTTTTTTTATTGGTGTGCCGGCTGCACACCCACTTTTGGGTGTCAGCACATCTACAGGCGTGTGACACCCACCCAAAACAGGGTGTGCGGTCGCACACCCTATTCAAAAAAGGGTGTGCGACCTGCATGCCCTTCTTATATATATAGGTAGGGGCGTGCGTGCCCCTACCCATATACATAGAAAGGGCGTGCAGGCCACACACCCTTTCTATGTACATAGGTAGGGGCATGCACGCCCCTACCTATGTACATACATAGGGCGTGCTGACGGCATAGTCCCTTTTTTCTGTGTTGAAAACTCATTGGTCTTTACTCATTAAACCCCTTTTAATCAACAAGCGGACTGTGCAAGGGGGGCTTGATCATTCTTCTTTAGTATTTCTTCTTGACTTCCTCCTTTTTTCTTCCATTCTTTCATCCTTTTATTCAATTCCCACAAATCTCTCTTACACCATCTAAATCCCTCTCTACTATCTATCCCGTCTTAAAATCTCTATCCCGTCCTAAATTCTCTCTTCTGTTTGCATCTATCTTTCCTTCCCCTTCTTCAATTGACTCTCTCTCAATTGACTCTCTCTCAATATTGATCTTTGACTAAAGCGAGTAAAGTAATAATCATTGAATTCACTCGCAAAAAGATCATCAAGTAACTGTCTCTTTCTTTTCCTTATATCTTTCTACTCATAAGATCTCTAATCATTACTCCGACGTATTCAGCCCATCTCTTCAAAAACAACTATCATCATTTTCTTTGTTATTATAATCAATAACCTCTTCTTTTTGTATTGTGCTTGATGACGTTTTGCTAAACTTATTTATTTCATATCCTCTTAGTTATCTTACAAAATAATATTTCCTTTATCTCTTTCATCATAAAAGTACCTTTATTAACTCTTTATAGTCCAAGTGGTACAACATCTCTCTTTTATCATTTGTATTCTTTTCTCTTCATTTCTAACTCTTTGTTTGTTCTAGTCTGGTTTTGGTTTTCAGCAATTAGTCATTTTTATAATATTCTGGGACTGTGCTGTCAACCGCACGGCTTGACTGGGGGGGATCCCTCCAGCCAAGGAGGTCATACAAACTCCTTGTCCAGAGGGATTCCCCTCCAGTCGAGGAGGTTATACAACCTCCTCAACCGGGGGGGATCCCTCCGGCCGAGGGGGGTGTATAACCTCCTCAACCGGAGGGGAATCCCTCCGTTCACGGAGGTCATACAACCTCTTTGACCGGGGGGGATCCCTCCAGCCAAGGGGGCTGTGTAACCTCCTTGGCCGGAGGGATCAACCCCGGTCAAGGAGGTTGTATGACCTCCTCAACCAGAGGGAATCCCCCCATTAAAGGAGGTTGTACAACCTCCTCGACCGGAGGGATCCCTCCGGCAGAGGAGGTTGTATGACCTCCTTGACCGGAGGGCAATTGGCCAAGGGGGTTGTATCCTCCCTGGTAGGGCGGGCAAACCACAGGCCCTGGTTTGAACAGGGCGTGCGGCTGCACGCCCATCCTTGGGAGTGTTGCATGCCTGTAGATGGGAGTGCAAACTGCACGCCCATCTACAGGCGTGCCCACGCTCATCTACAGGCATGCCCACGCCCACCTACAGGCGTGCCCACGCCCATCTACAGGCATGCCCACGCCCAAAACAGGGCGTGCAGCACGCATGCCCGTCAAAAAAAGGGTGTGCGTGTTAGGAAGAGAGATAAATAGATCTGATAGGGACACAAGATCAGTAAGGTCCAGGGAAAGAGGATGGAGACGTGAGGATGGGAGCAAACCTGATAGGGACACAAGATCAGTAAGGTCCAGGGAAAGAGGATGGAGACGTGAGGATGGGAGCAAACCTGTGGTGACAGAAGAGAAGAAAAGAGGATGATTGAATTTCATGTATAAGATAAAGAGAAAGAAAAGTGACAAGGGAAACAAACCTGATAGGGACACAAGATCAGTAAGGTCCAGGGAAAGAGGATGGAGACGTGAGGATGGGAGCAAACCTGTGGTGACAGAAGAGAAGAAAAGAGGATGAAGAAAAAGAAGAAAGGAAAACAGAAAATACATGTAGTAGACTAAATAACTCTAGTTACATTAGACCCAGTAGAATATCTGATTAAACCCCTTTTTCCAACCCAAGTACTTTTCATTCTAACACTCTCCCTCACTTGTTACTTTTCTTTACACCCTGTATTTCCCATGATTACCTTCATGTGTATCTTCAGCTTGTCCCCGGTTAAATTCTTGGTGAGTGCGTCGGCAATTAACTTAGTGGTTTGAACGTATTCGAGATGGAGTTGATTTTCAAGTACTAGATCTCTGAGGAAATACAGTTTGAATGGTAGCCCCCTCGATCCGTGATGATATACCTCATTTTTACATATGTTGATGCAGTTCGTGCTGTCGGTATACAATTTCAGAACCGGCTCTGACTTGGTTATCTCGGTGATAATATTTCTCGTCCACAGGAGGTCGAGTGCGTTTTCGGTCATGGCGAAATACTTGGCAACTGTTGATGATACCGCCGTGGTTCGTTGGACTTGACACCGCCACCCCACAGTTCCATGAAAGTAGACGATCGACGCTGAGAATGATCTTTTCTTGTTTCCACCACCCCAGTCGGCGTCGGTGAAACCAAGTAAATTGTTCTCTTGTTGATCCAGTTGATTGGTCCCAAGGGTTAGCTTCAAGTCTTGAGTGCCATGGACATAGTTTAGAACGTGGATGGCCGCTTTGTAGTGACACTTAGCTGGATTTTCTAGGAATTGTGATAAGAAACTGGTAGCAAAGGCGAGGTCGGGTCGTGTGCACTGAACTAGCCACTGAAGCTTGCCCATGAGTCGACGGTAACTGAATGGAGCAGTAAAATTTTCCACTTTTGCAACATCCCTTAACTCCAGCCAGTTGCTGGGAAGAGGCGACACGGCGTGTTTTGAGCATAAGATGTTGAAATCGGTTAGCATTTGAGAAATATATTTATCTTGAATCAGATTGATTTCCCTGTCGGATTGGGTGACTCGAATACCCAAAGCATATTTGATTCTACCCAGGTCCTCCATCTCGAAGTAAGTGTTGATTTGAGTCTTGAACTCTTTGATCCACGTTCCGCCAAAGATTATGTCGTCGACGTGAACGTAGAGAAAGAAAGGACGAGTTGAATCGGCCGAGTAGTAAAGACACGGGTCACTTTTGGTTTTGACTAGACCGATATCCAGTAGAGCTTTGGAGAAGATAGAGTTCCAGCATCGGGGCGATTGTTTTAAACCATATAGGGCTTTATTGAGTTTTAAGATTTTGTTTCTTGGATTGTTTACTCCATCGGGGAACTTGATGTAAAGTTCCTCATCGGGAACGCCGTTAAGAAAAGCGCACCTTACATCCATTTGATGTACTTCGAGTTGCATTCGACAACACATGGTCAAGAGTATTCGCAACGAAGTCAGACGGCCTGTAGGTGAGAAAACAGAATTGTAGTCGATGCCTTCCCGCTGGTTGAAACCTCGCACACATAATCTGGCCTTGAACTTCGTGAGGTTACCGTCAGCGTCGGTTTTTCGTTTGAACACCCAGACAGTTCCAAGTGGACGACGATCTTCTGCTGGTTCAACTTCCTCCCATACCTCATGTCGAGAGATGTTCCCAAGCTCAGCGTTCACAGCCGACCGCCAATCACTTTGATCTGGTGATGTCATGGCCTGCGTATAATTACGAGGATCATCCGATTCGATGTAGGCGGCATGAGCATGATAGTCGATTCGTCGAGAGTGGGTCAAGATGTTTCTAGGATCAATATCGCCTATAATTTCATTAGGCGGGGGTTCATTTATTTCTTCGGAGTGATTTTCTTCCGAGTTTTCCTGGATCTCGACCAGTGGATCTGAGCTTTCTTCCTGAGGGATTTCATCGACCTGAGGACTATCATTTGGAACAGACTCGATAACAGGGGACTCTAGATCAACTACGATGTTGGGAAATATGAACGAGTTGTTAGGGGATTTTTCAGAGGAAAGGAATGGAAACATAGAGTCGTGGAACACAGCATGATGGGATCTCATAACGTTACCTGTCACCAGTTCCACCATCCTATAATTTTCGTGTCCATCCTCGTATCCCAGGAATGCTCCCTCCACGCCACGATCTCCAAACTTTCCAGAAGGTCGATTGATCTTCATGATGACTTTACAGCCAAATGGGTGTAGATCTTGAGAATTGTGTTCTTGATTGTACCACAGCGAGAAGGGGGTTTGAAAATTGATGGAGGATTTGGGAGTGCGGTTTTCAAGGTATGTTGCTGTGTTAGTCGCTTCGGCCCAGTAGGATCCAGGAAACGACGATTGCTTAAGTAGGCACCTGGCCTTAGTTATGGTGTTTCGATTACCTCGTTCCGAGAAAGGATTTTCTTCAGGATGGAAAGGAGCAGTGAATTTCTGGGTGATTCCCTTGGATTTGAGGTAACTATCGAGGCATGCATTTTTAAATTCGCCGCCGTTGTCGGACACAATATAGGTAACATTTTCTTTGGCTTGGACTTCAATTTTGTTGATCAGATCCTTGAGTACGGTCGTAACTTCGGATTTGAATTTGAGGAAAACGGTCCATACGAAATGTGAGTAACCGTCCATAATTCTAAGCACAAACCTCTTCCCGGATATAGAGGCCGGAGAGATGGGGCGCACACGTCCATATGAAGATATTCAATTTTCCGGTTTGCATTGGGAAACTTTCCTGAGAACGGTTGTGAATGTGATTTACACACGTCGCAGATTGAGCATTCAAAGTTGGGAGCTTTGATCAAGGGATACATTTTTCGGAAGTATTGAATGGACGGGTGACCGGCAGCATTATGTAAAGAGATGAGCCGATCGAGACTGGTGGTGGATGAGAGAGCTGACATCGTATTGGAGTGATTCAAAATGAAGTTTCCTTGATTGTATGTCCCGGAGACAGTTGTTGAGTTGTCTTTGTCGACAACTTTGAATCGACCGATACCGTCGGGGATGAGTGAGTGACCGTTCTTGATGAACGTGGCTAAGCTGATGAGGTTGTACTTAAGTTCGGGTACGAACAGGACATCTTTAAGTGTGAGAGTGGTTTCCAGAGTATGTAGAGTTACAGACCCTTGGCCTTCGGAGTAGATACGTTGACCGTTAGCAAGATAGATGGGCTGCAAGTCCTTTATCATGTCTCGGAAAAGCGCTTGATCGTTTATCATAGACACTGAGGCACCTGAGTCGAGGATGAATTCGCCTTGAGACGTGTGAAAAGCAGTGATGAGAGCCTTCTCCTTGGGAACCGATGCAGTGTCCCGCTTTGGGTAGCCGACAATTTCAAAACATCTTGCTTCCGGATGAGAAGTTAAAGGGTTGTGCTTGCCGTTGGAACATCTGGGATAAGAGGGATTCTTGAGGCGATTACCGTATCTAGCAGCCGCTAGGGCACGGGTTCCGTCAGACTGACTGTTGTATCGTTGTAGATAGTTTCGTATTTCCTCAATGGTGTTCTTGATGGAAGGTGAAGTCTTTTCTATTTCGCATTTCTTGATTAATAGTTCTCCAGTGACTTGAAGTTCAACGGGAAGATTGATGATAAGCCACATGGCAATAACCATGTCGAGTAATGCGGTCGGCTTCATGGTTTTATCGTCGATTAAATTCATGAGTTGTCGAGCATTCTCCTGTAGATCCTCTGACTCTTTTTGAATAGTTGAGAAGTTAAAGGATTGGGAGAAGATTTTGTTGAGATATGAGGTTTGATTTTGGATAGTCTTCGGTAGGAAATGATCGTTTAAAGCGTTCCAGAGAGTATGAGGATTGTTGTTGCTTTTGTCTATTAGTGTCCCCACGAGAATTGGATCACAGTTTATAGAGATTAACGCCATGGCGTCAGACGATCGATACCGGTTAATCGCATCCTGTTCAATTTTGACTTCGGATGATTCGATTCCGGTGACGAGTTCCCATAAGTGTTTGAGTTGTAGGATCGACTTCATTCTGTGTCTCCACTCGATAAAGTTTTCATTATTCAACTTGTATTTTTCCGTCAGCTCGTAGCTTGATTTGTCCATGATGGATTTCGTGAGCGTAGAAGTATACGGCAATCGAGTTGTTTGAATTGATTCGGAAGACCAGAGTCTAAACTGGTCTCATAATATGTTAGGAAGAGAGATAAATAGATCTGATAGGGACACAAGATCAGTAAGGTCCAGGGAAAGAGGATGGAGACGTGAGGATGGGAGCAAACCTGATAGGGACACAAGATCAGTAAGGTCCAGGGAAAGAGGATGGAGACGTGAGGATGGGAGAAAACCTGTGGTGACAGAAGAGAAGAAAAGAGGATGATTGAATTTCATGTATAAGATAAAGAGAAAGAAAAGTGACAAGGGAAACAAACCTGATAGGGACACAAGATCAGTAAGGTCCAGGGAAAGAGGATGGAGACGTGAGGATGGGAGCAAACCTGTGGTGACAGAAGAGAAGAAAAGAGGATGAAGAAAAAGAAGAAAGGAAAACAGAAAATACATGTAGTAGACTAAATAACTCTAGTTACATTAGACCCAGTAGAATATCTGATTAAACCCCTTTTTCCAACCCAAGTACTTTTCATTCTAACAGTGCGGGCTGCAAACCCTTTTTTTGATGGGCGTGCATTTATCAATCCCCAAATTTAATAAAGCAAGAAGGAAAACAAGTTTATCAGGAAATTCAGAAAGAAAAACAGCAATAACATATTAGCTCTCAAATACTCATACAAAAAAATTATAACAGTTAAAAATACTACTGTCTTTTTCCCAATGTAACCCAAGGTACAATGAACTGGGATGGTTATCTTTGATAATATAATACTGTTAGTTGGGGGTTACAAAGAAAAAGGCCAATTGATCAGCAATCTGATCAATTGGCCAGATTAAGTGGGTGGGAAGAACTATGTCAGGTAGGGGTACTTAGCAGCAGTGAGAGGGGAGCAACAGGTAGCTGAGAAGGTTATAAGCAGCAGTTGTAGTGTGTTAGAGATAAATAGAACTGAGCAACTGTATCAGATAACAGGGAACAGTGAGGATGGAGACCAGTAAGAGGAGGGGAGCTATCCCTGGGAACTGTATCAGATAACAGTGACCAGTGAGGATGGAGATGAGTAAGAGGAGGGGAGCTATACCTTAGGACCTGTATCAGATAACAGTGACCAGTGAGGATGGAGACAAGTAAGACAAGGGGAGCTATACCTGTGGTGACAGAGTGTAAAAAGAGGATAAAGAAGAAGAAAGAGAAAAAGAGAGAATTACAAGGCATAGACTAAATACACTAGTAAAGTTAGACCCAGTAATTTCCAACACTTAACCCCCTTTTGTTCCACCTCTTTAATAGAGTACGGTAGTGGGTAGGGTAGGCAGCGGGGATAGGTTAGGCAGTGTGAGGTTTTGTCAGCAGCAAGCGGGTGGAGGGTAGCAGAATCCAGGTGGAGGGTAGGGTAGCCAGGTGAAGGGTTTGGTTAGGGTAGCAGGGAGGGTAGAACAAGGACCGGGTAGGGTAGCAAATCTTTAAGGGTAGGGTAGCCCAGATGTAAGAAGGAGGTTGGGTGGAGGGTAGAGAGCAGTGCAGGGTGGAGGTTAACAGGGAGATAGAACACAGGCAGAGGTAGGATAGGGTAGCCAAGGTAGCAGGTGGTAGCAAGGTTGCAAACAGACCAGTTAGTGTTGGGTAGCTGAGTTATCAGGTAGGGTAGCAAGGTAGAAAATGGACCGGGTAGCAGGGAGGTAGCAAACGGACCAAGGAAGGGTAGGGTAGCCCAATCTGTCAGGGCAAGAGAGCCTATATTTAAGCACCAGGTTGAGTGTAGCAGGGAGGTAGAAAAAATACCAAGGTAGGGTAGGGTAGCTGTGATCTGTAAGGGTAGGAGATCCCAGATGTAAGCACTGGGTGGAGGGTAGCATGGAGGTTGCAAATGGACTGAGGTAGGGTAGGGTAGCTGTGAGCCTGGGTCTCTTTAGTGACTGCAGGACACCGGGATAATGGCTTTTTAGAAGCCAATGAAAAAGAGTATTATGTAACTCAAGCTCAACTCTATGATTGATAAAAGGAGCTAAGTTCCCAGAAGAGAACCTCCAACCTAGAATTAGGTCTGCTATAAAGGAATTTAAGGGTAAATGGGTTTGTTTAACCAATAAAGGAGGCCAGATTCTCTTCCTTTGTTTAAGGGAATTGGTTGATGGTATTATAAGGGATGAAATTGTGCTGGATAAACAAGGTACTGGCTGGAAGATTACTTCAAAGATTTGTTAAGGCAATGATAAGAATGTAATTCTAGTTGGTGACTTAGAAATCTGGGTGAAAAAACAAAAAGAAAGTAAAGGGGTATGTTTATGTATGTTTTCTTTCGTTAAACTTAGAGCAATTCCTTAAATAGTACTTGGCTGGGTGCTTTTATTTCCTGTATAATTACATGTATAATTCTCAACCTCCTTGTTTAATTACCATGTGGGATGTAAGCTGTACGTAAACCATGTGTCCTGTAATTAATATGGCACATGGTCTTTGGGGATTAGTGTAGCCACAAGTGGCTTGGTATTCTCAATCTGGAATAGCCACTAGTCTCAAAGTAAAAAACATTCATTTTTACTGTTATAATATGTGTTACAGCATATTATATGGGTTATGTCTTCCCTTTAGATGATAATAATTATCTTTCCATGGATAAGGTTATTATCATATAAGTTTCACATATTATAAGGTATGTGTTTTGTTTATTATGGGTTATCCATTATTACATAAGGTATGTGTTTTGTTTATTATGGGTTATCCATTATTACATAAGCTACAAGGCTCTATTTACCTTTTTCTAAGAGACCTTTAGTTTATTTGAAGTCTTTGGGGCAATCATTATTGGCCAAACTGTAGGTTTAGGACATATTTATTGTCTCTAAGGCTGACAGTAGCCAAGGTAGCAGGTAGGGTAGAAAGGTAGCAAATGGACAGGTTAGGGTAGGGTAGCCCAAATTCAAGCAGGTAAGCAGGGGGGTGAGGGTAGAGATCAGTGCAGAGTAGAGGATATCAGCAGCCAGGAGTAGCAGGGAGGGTAGCAAATGGACCTGTCTATAAATTATTGGGTGGAGGGTAAAGAGAAAGGAAAGTGGGTGGGTGGAGGGTAGAGAGCAGCGGGCGGTGGAGGGTACCAGGAGCTGGGTGGAGGGTATAAGGAAGGTTAGCAAACAAACTGGGTAGCAGGGAGGGTAGCAAACGGGCAGGGAAGCAGGGAGGGTAGCAAACAAACCAGTCAATAAATCATTTGATTGTAGCAGAAGACGGGTGGCGGTTAGTAGATGGTGGTTCTGTAAAAGAAATGGTCAGCAGGTAGGGACCAAGGTTGATGCAGTAGAAAGAGCAGTGGGGGGGGGAATTAATTTTTTGTTATTTCTGGATGGTTTGAGATACCAGAGAAGTGAGGATGGAGGCCAAAATATATAGCGCAGGAGGATCAATGGGGCTGAGGGGTAGTCATATTTCCACCAGAAAGGATCCCTTGAAGGGTAGGATTATCCCAGTGGTCAAGCTTGACAACTGGGTTAGCACAATCCTTTTGGAAAGCCAACTGTAGAATTCTCATAATCCCTTGATTCACATGTCTCTCTTCATGATTGCTACTCAAATTAACACCCCAAATCAAGTCTCAGAATTGGGTAGAATGTTCAACTCAACTTTAAGTAGACCCCCCTCTGTGACTTAGAGGAATTTAAGACTTTGACTTCAAACCAAATTGACTACAAACCTTCAAATCACAGAACTTCAACTCACTCAATCTTCAAAACCATCCTTCTCAATCTAATCTCCCCTTCATGAAATTTAGGTCTATTCCCTTTTCACTTCTTTCTCTTCTCTCACTACCTCTTCAAGTCATTTGTCTGAACAGTGAGATTCAATTGTGAAAACTCTTCTCTCAACATACTCAAAGATACTCACTTGTCTATTAAGATCCACTGTCTGTCCTGCTTGATCTCAATCCCAATATGTTCCTAGGTTTTCACATACTCCTGTCTTCAGATATGTTGGTCTTGATCTCTTCAAGCTCTTCTGATTTTATCATCTCTCTCATATAGTTTCTAAAAATGCTTATGGCTTTGTCTCTAAATTCCATTCTGGTCCTAGGTCAATAAATTCAAATGTTATGAAAGTCTTTTACCAAATTCATGCTAGTTTGTGGGGCCAATTCCCAATTTTGGTGGCCCACTATGCTATTTGTTAGAAGGCCACTATGCTATCTAATATTTTTAACGTAGCTTGGCTTTGGAGGAGCTACACTACTTGAGGTAGAAAATCCTGTTAGCATATAAATAATTACACTACGTGGTAGTTTAGCCATGGCTCTTTGGAGCTAACAATCAAACATAGCTTGGTGATAAAACTCCCTGCAATGCTTCCTGTTAGTGTAGCTGACTGTAGGTTACTTTAAATCTACAGAATATTGATTGAAAAAATTGCATCTACACTAACAGTTACTGGTCAAGCAGTGTAGGGGTGTTGATAAAGGCAAGACCCTGGTGCACACCAACCATTTTTGGAGTGTTTTTAAGCCCGCCAGCCCTTTTTTGCGGGTATGGCAGTGTGGACCTACTCAAGGGCAGAATAGATCTTGGAAGGGAGATGGATGACTACACTAGTACTAAGGTAAGTTATACCAAGGGTGCTGATGTAAAGATGCCTTCCTGACTGATTCTGAGGGGGAATGAGTGTATATTGGAATATAAGAGTTAGTGACAGACAATGATGGTTCTGTCAGTAAGGAGGCTTGGGTGTTTGTGGGGCAGGGAGGAGCAGACCTTTAGTGACAGACAATGATGGTTCTGTCAGTAAGGAGGCTTGGTAGTTTGTGGGGTAGGGAGGAGCAGACCTAGGAGTTGAAAACAAAGAACAGGATTAAGAAAATAAAGGGAAAAAGAAAATACAACTGGGTTGATAAGAGAGGAATACCATGAGTGTCACTGGTGACCTGTCACAGATTGATTGTTTAAACTCTCATTTTTCTCACAGTGTAACACTAAGAATAAAATAAACGTGTGGATAATTTCTATTTATTCTTAGAAGACTAGTACTGATGAAATTTTTTACTACCTCTTAGGTGAGAGGAATGGATATGGGGAAATGAGTGGTATAAAGTATGTATATATATTAAGTATAATGTGGGGCAGGGTTTGTAGCTATGGAGTCAAAGTGGGTCAAGAAAGAGAGGGGGAAATCTTCTTATATTGAGGTTAAGCTGGTATTTATATTTATATATTTATAAGGGTGATGTTGACTCTACTAAGTATGTATACTACTCTATGGGATCTGTAATGTTGGTATATGTAGGGGGTAATTTAGTAAGTCAGGGAGTCCATAAGGGAACAAGAGGGAGGAACAGGTGTCCTTATATATCTGAAACAGAAGAGGAGCCATCAGGCTGGAGGAAGGAACAACAAGGCTATGACATGTAGCTGGTGGGAAAGGAAAGGACATCACAGATGAGTAGTGGGAAGGTGGATTTTATGTACAGTAGATATGATGTAAGATGTTACTGAATAACGCCTAGTCATGTGCAGTGTATGTTATGTAGTGTCTATGTATTTTTGTATTATGTATCTTGGTTTTCTAATATATCTACTTATAATATGTACTTATTGTATTCTATAACTTGCTTTACACTGTATTGTGCTAGATTATTCTTGGTTTGCCTGTAACTCTTGAACCATGTGGAATTTGAGGGAGTGAGTGACTAGGGTTAAAATGGGGTGTAGAATCCGATTATGCAATAATAATGATGAATATGTGTATGGTTTGGTATTTATATGTGTATATATGTAAGTATTTGAGGTTTATGAGTGATCAATAATCTTTAAAATATAGTAATGAAGTGGAATGGATCACCACAGCGGGAACACCACTGGCCCTTGGAGTGTGTCAAGGCACACCAGCGTGTTTCACACACCAATCCTGATTGGCCTTATCTACAGCAGGCATTGATAAAAGCACCCCCACACCAGGGGCCCTGCCAGCCCATTTTGGAGGGTTTGGCGTGCACACCAATACCTGTTGGTGTGTTTCAAGGCAAAACAAAGGGTGGAACACCCATTTCCAATCCCTTAGTTTGCCTTTGAAGCAAGCTAATGGGGATTGGCATGCATTGAAGGCACACCAATCCACATTGGTGTGCTTGTTGGCGGCCCAACTGCACACCAATATACATGCGGGTGAGGCCACACACCCTGGCCTATGGCCTATGGGAGACTTAAATTCTCTCATGGGCTGTGGGAGCTTGATTGGTGTTCCTGCCGGCCACGCCAAGCCATACACATACACCATAGTGGATGCGTTTTGGCTGACATCAGCAGAGATGTCCAAGTTGGACATCTCTGCTGATTTCAGCAGGCCAGCTGAATTGATTTTGACTGGCCTGCCAACGCCAAGAAGCATTCCAATGGCGATTAGTGTGCTTTCAAAGCACACCAATTGCAGTGTGCCCACCAAACCCGCCAATTTGGGCTGGCGGGGGCATCAAAACATGCCAAACGCCCCTGGCGTGGGCGTGCGTTTATCAAGCCCAGGATCCACCACCCGCTTTCATCCTTGATACAACTTTTCAATCATCCAAGGCCTTTCTGAATCCCCCTTCCTCCAACTTTTCTGTATGATTTTCCCTTGTTTCCTCAATATTGTCAACCTAATTGAATCTAAATCAATCTTCTACAACTCTTGTCAGAATCCTCAACAAGATCCATCAATCCAGCTGGCCATTGCCACATGCTTTCTGGGATCTAATGGGAATGGAGCAGCTGTCTTCAGGCTCAAGAATTTCTTCCAAGTGAGCTATGGAACAATCAACTTAGGCCACAACCCCCTCCCAGGCCCCAGCCAACCCAAAATGTCAGTGGCCTGTGGTTTAGCTCTTGAGTCCATCTTTCACTGATATACCTTTTTTTGTTACATGTTTTTCTTCTTTTTTTTTGGTACATGCTTTTCTTTTTTTTTTTTGGTACATATTTTTTTTTTTTTGGTTCAGTTTTTTTATTTTTTTGCTGTACATTTTTTTTTTCAAGCAATTTCAAACATCAATGCTTCCCAGGATCAACCCACCTCCTTCTACACCTTTCTAACCACCCAGGTTTCAGGTCCCAGCCCCCCCCCCCCCCCAAAGGTGATTTGGCCTGCTGATTGTTTGTGTTGATGCAGGCTTGCTAACAAGCCTTTTTTTTAGATTGTTTTCACTCAACACAAGCTCTGAGCACCCCCCATGCCTCATTTTCAACTTCCTAAGCACAAAGCTACCCATTATCAGGCTCCAGCCCACCCTAAAGGTGAATGGGGCCTGCTCATTGTTTGTGTTGATGCAGACTTGCTAACAAACCTTTTTTCTTTTTTCTTTTTTTAGATTTCTTTGGCTCAGAACAAGCTCTCAGCACACCCCCCTCCTCATTGCCAACTCCCTAAGCACCCAGCTACTCATTATCAGGCACCAGCCCACCCTAAATGTGAGTGGGGCCTGCTGATTGTTGCTGATGATGTAGGCTTGCTAACAAGCCCGTTTTTTTCCCTTGTTTTTTTAGGTTTAGGGAACCAAACCATTCATTCCTGGCCCCAGCTGACCCGAAATGGCAGGGGGGCTTCAATTTTTTTGTTTTTTTGTAAATTTTTCTAATTGTGCTTGATCTATTTTTCTTTTTACCAGAGCGCATTACCCGCTGGAAACCACAAATATCAACCAAGGAATGGTTTAACCAACAAGAAATTCTTGTCTCAAATAGCCGCCACGTTCAACATCCTGCACTTCTTCCCTCCCCAATCCAACCTGACATGCCTGTTTCTGGTCAAAGATCTTGTATGAATTGTAACATACATTGGTGATGTGCTCTTCATCAAGATCCTGGGTAGGCTCAGCTTGTCAGCGAGGTGAAAATAGGGGAGGACTCTCAAGTTTGGAACTCATTCTCACGTACTGGCACCTCAACTAGACCTCTTGGACCCCTTCTCTCCCCAATCCAAGCTGATGTGCCTGTGTGCGGTCCAAGATCTTGGTGAATTGTAACATACGTTGGTGATGTGCTCTTCATCAAGATCTTGGGCAGCTCAGCTTGTCAGTGAGGAGGAAGGAGGGGAGGACTCTCAATTTTGGGACTTGTGCTCATGTACTGGCTTTTCAACTGGAAATCTTGGATACCTTCCCTCCCCAATCCAAGCTGGTGTGCCTGTGTCCAGTCAATGATCTTGTATGAATTGTAAAATACATTGGCGATGTGCTCTTCATCAAGATCTCTGGCAGGCTCAGCTCCTTAGTGAGGAGGATGGAGGAAAGATATCTCAAGTTGGGGACTTCTGCTCATGTACCAGTGGCTTGCCTGATGATTGGTCTATTGAAAATGGCTCACTGAATTTTTTTGTATTAAAGATCAAAAAAAGGTGACTGGAATATTAGATATATGGGAAAACAGTTGCATAGCTCTTTAATTTACCAATAATGTTTTCTATTATATTAGACCTCATGGTTTTCCTTGAAAGCTTGTTGTGAAGAATACATCTTGCTTTGATTTTTGGTTCAGAAATGAAAGAAGAGGAATTACTTGAACAGATTTGCCAACTTTTAAATCTCCTCTGCAAGAATAGATTGATCTGAATTTGGATAGTGGGGGTTGAAGTGTGTAGGATTGATGATTGATGGATGTTGTATTTTGTTCTGGTATCAAGGCAATACCAATTGTCAATTCATCAAGAGAGAAGGTAATTTTATGTTTCAGAATAGGTTACCAAGTGGTAGGGAGAGGACAAGAATAGATCAATCTGGAGTTTCATAGTGTCAGCAAGCAGCTAGTCAAAGACAGCGCAGTGCCTGACAAACCCGCTCAGAGAGAAGGACTTGACCAGTAGAAGAAGTAAGAAATGTGCAGCAAGGGAAAGGAAGAGAGGGATCAACAGAAGAAAGATATCCCACAAGTTCAGCCTCCAGGAAGAAAGGTATAAAAAAGCGGAACCTTAGAAGAAGGAGAAGGTTCCTCAGAAGTTATTTACCAAGCCCAATCTAATTGTAGATTTCAAAACACTTTGAAATACTACAATTGGGGCTTATACAACTCTCTCTTCTTTCCATACATCCAATTCCTTATAACAAATCTCCCCGGAACTCAACCTTCTTCCAATTTCAACAGTAAGCCCAAGTTCCATTCCTTTTCTCTCTAACTCTTCTTCCTCCTTCCTACACTGTAAAGAGTCTAAGTAGACTCAGGTTGTGCTTGCCCAACCAGTCCCTCTAGAAAGAGGTGCAGCTTATCTCCTCTTTTATAATTAAAAGCAGTCAAGCAATATTCATTGTAGATCACTTAAGAGACCTACTCTGACACATAGTGTGGAGTTGAAGTGTCTAGGATTGATGATCAATGGGTGTTGTGTTTGGTTCTGGTGTAATCAACAATCTATCAAGAGAATGTATTGTTCTATTCAAGAGTATCTTACCAAGCTGTGAGGAAAGTGCAAGAATAGATCAATCAGGAGTTTGATAGCTTGCAGTTGAAGTGGCTAGGAATGATGATTGATAGGTTTTGTATTTGGTTTTGGTATCAAGGCAATACCAATCAACAATTCATCAAGAGAATGTATTGTGTGATTTTAAAATAGCTTACCAAGCTGTGAGGAAAGAGCAAGAATTGATTGATCTTGGTTTTGATAGTGTGGAGTTGAAGTGTGTAGGATTGATGATGGACAATTTTTGTTTTTGGGTTGGTGAATCATGGAGTATTTTGGTTGATCAGTTTTTTTGGGGAGGGTGTTGAATTGTTTGACTGGTGGTATTTGGAAACATGTGGGTTTTTTGATGTTTATATTTGACATTTACTTGTGAAACAAGGTAATTGTTTGGAAAATTCATCAACAGGTTTGATAAGTGCGGATTTTGCAAAACCTGTCAATTAGGTAAGTGTGGATTTGGTCATATTTGATACACCCTATTATTGAAGACAAACTGTAGTTTTATTATTAAGGTATTAATTCTACTTTTCTCAATAACTCTATAACTATGATCATTTAAGTATTGAACTTGTTTGTATTAGGGGGTATCAAATATGACCAAATCCACAACTAAAACCAGTGAATTAGGTTTTTCAACAAAATGTCAATTTTTAGAATTCTAAACCATTTTATATTGATATCCATGGTTTTTAAAAATTGTGGATTTTCAAAACCAGTTGGTTAGATAATGGTGGATTTAGTCATGTATGATACCCCCTATTATTATTAAGTTTGCAATTGAGCCTTGATAATACCTATCTAAATAAGAAGGACACGAAACCCAAGGAATTAAAATTTTAGTGAGAGGCAACTTCTGATAGAACTCACGGAATTTGTAATAAACATGGATCAAACTTCATCAAATAAAAACTTAGACAAGGCTATGGAGAAGCTGGTTGACAACACTCACTCTGAGTACTTTCTTCTAACAAACATTGATATGATTGATAATCTCAAACCAACACAGATAGATCTCCCCACCTCTTATGGATTGGTTAGGGTGACACACAGTGGCAGCTTTAATCTAAATGGGCACACTATTCAGCAAGTTTACTATGTAACAAACTCTTCAAAGGACCTCATATTGGCTGCTCAAATTGAAGATCATGGTATTCAAATTGTACATGTAAACGGACTGATTCAAGTTTGCAAAGGAGAAAAGACATTATGGTGTTTTCATTGGGATTTAGGCTTGTTTACTAGTATCTATCCAACCAGAATGTATCCAGATCAAATACACTATGCCAACACAAATACCATTGACTGGCATGTTCTGTTGGGTCATCCATCTGACCCTTATCTAAGACACTTTCTTGAGTTAAATGATACAAAATTCAAATCTGGTCTAAATCCATCAAGAAGGTTTGAGGTCTATAAAAAATGCAAGATAAGAGAGGAACCTCACAAGAACCAATTTCCATCTGAATCTTGACCGTTTGAAAAAATTCATACCAACATTCTACAACTTTGCCCACAAACCAAGTCCCGCTACAAATATGTGCTAGTTATTGTGGACAATTTTTCAAGATATAATTGTATTTACTTCCTGAAACTACTAGAATTGAGATTGATTTCTAGAAACCAGAACCAGAACTAACAGAAGAAACAAATGAGATCAGATGAGTCATGAAGAAAAAAAAACAGTACAACAAAAAAGAGAAGGTGGATAAAGGAATGAAGAAGCACGCCACTAATAAGATGGAAAGAAATACGAGCTTGAGAGGACTTAGAAGGTGAGGTGAGGAAGCAAAGAGTGAGAGAAGATACTGGAAGAATAATAATAAGTAAAGATTAGCAAGTTTTATCAACAACCAACTAGAAGTAGAGAGAAATAAATAACAAACAGCACGTTGAGCAGATGTGTTGAAGTAGAGAGCCTTGATTTGATATTTTGAGCAAGGAGTCTTGTATCAATCTTGAAGAGTGAAAGAAAACAGGAAATTATCAGATATGATAACTTGAGAGATTAATTGTCAAGACTTTACATTGAAGGGCTTGTTGAGTGTTGAGCAAGATCTTGAACCTTGAGTCTTGATCTTTATCAAAGAGCAAAGCTGAGAATCTTGTTGAGTCTAGAGTATGCTAGTCGACTTGATTGTATCTTTTAAACACGCTGAATGTAAGCCCTGAGCAATTGTAGCTGCGCATCTCATTGTTAGTTGCAAAGCACCAGAGCGTGCAAGGATGAAGAGCGCGCGAGGAGCAAGGCAGAGAGCAAAGAGAGCAAAGAGAGTATTGCAGAAAGTCAACAGAAATAAACATCTGAAACGTCCCATTGATTACTCAAGTACATTCAGGAAATACAAGAGAAGTCTGGTCGAGTCCCTGCACATCTTCACTCCGATTGAGGGGGGGAATATACATCTGAGTATCTACAATCAAAGCTTGAAGCACTTGGAATATCTATTGAACAAGGACCTGCCAATAATCCACACACCAATGGAATCGCTGAACAATTCAATCAGACTTAAATATTGAAGATATGCTGTCTTCTAGCCCAGTCATTGGTTCAAATTAATTCTGGTATGAAGCTTCTTGATTTGCTTCAATGTTGATAAATCACCTACCCTCAAAATTGTTACAGTGGAGCTGTCCTATCAAATTACTTCACGAAAATAACTTGCTGATCAAAAAGAGACTTTACCTGTACTCTTCCATTTGGATTGAAAGTGCAGGTCTATTGACGGAAAAATGTGGTGCCAGCCTCAGAAAAGCAAACCTATTTGTTCCTGGGTTATGAACCTTTCTTGGATTTGGCTTGATTTCTAGATATCAGATTGCAAAGGATTCTACTGAGCCGAGACTATTTGTTTCCTGTATTCAACTTCCATTACAACAACCCCAAGGCAATCAAGAAACTACCTGAATATTTGCCAATGATCATTTTGACAGATCTACCAATCAGGAGGGGGTCATCTATGGCAAACGTTAGTATTGGCTCAATCAAACCAATTGGGCCTAGCAGATAAACATTGACAAATGATTTGTCCTGTCCTGAACACACTAACTCACCAGCACCACCTGATACCATGACTCATCAACATTTACCGTACTATGAGAAAGCTCCCAAAGATATTGATTCAAGTATCAATACCCAAAAAATTCTTAATTCAACTAGGCAATCAGCAAACAATTTCACTGTTGACTACTGCTACAATCAACAACTTGGAGCTACCAATATTGATTCAATCGACTATCTAATGAAAATAATGAACAGATCTACAAATCTAAATGAAAAACCTTCCATCCAGAATTCTCATATATGGAATAACTCAACAGTGCCACAGTTGAGGAGGGGTGTTGAAGGTCAATCATCTGTAGCACAGTTGAAGAGGGGTGTTGGATTTATTAACAACTGTGCAACAGAAGATTCCTCAACCAAATCAGGGCCTGAGAGCAAGAGGGTTAGAATCTAGGATCCAGAGTGTGAATACTTCATTTTTGAAGACTGAAGTTTGAACTTTTCCTCACATTGAGAATTCATCCGGGAAAGAAGAAAGAAGTCAAAACCATCAATATCAGCAACTTCAAGATACACCACACTACTACAACCCTTCTCCAATAAACCTCAAGTTCTGGTCAACATCCTCAACTGATTCCATTAAGATTCTCAGCAAGTGAAATTTCCAGAACTTTATTATATTATTGAAGACAAACTGTAGTGTTATTATTAAGGTATTAATTCTACTTTTCTCAATAACTCTACAACTATGATCATTCAAGTATTGACCTTGTTTATATTATTATTAATTTGTTTAAATTATAATTAAGTTTGCAATTCAGCCTTGATAATTTTTATCTAAATAAGAAGGACAAGACGGCCAAGGAATTAAAAAAATTGTCTCACTCAAACCACAACAAAAATATATCAATCGACTTCTTTCAGATTCAACAATCCATTTTCCACTCAGCAATCACTTACAACAACAAAAGATATTACTCTTTCTTTTGTCCTATCCATTTTTCATTATCATCTTCTTCATCGCAAACCTTCTTCATTTCCCATTATCACTTCTCTCATCATAACTACATTGTCCAATCTCCATTTACTCGTATAAACTCGCCAGCCTCCCCCAGAGTCATTTACCTCTGCCCTTTTAGGTACGAGAAGTTACCAATGAACATTTTCCTTTTTCTTGAAAGCATGTACTTTTACAAGTAAAACGTCTGATAAGAAATAAACTTTAAGCTTTTGCAATTCTCACAATTTTTTGCACGGTTACTCTATTGTGGGTGGGATTAAGAGTCGGAACGGGGATATTTATATAATGGTTCGTCCTTTCTTTTTCCTGCCAATTCCCACTTGTTCTGAACCCCATCACGATTATTATTTTGATCATTGGATCAAGCCAAGGTCAAGTCAGAATCAAGCAATGGTAAGATGAGATCAGAGGAGGGGAACTCAACGGAATCGACAACTCCAATGTATAGTAGTCCGAACGGAATCAGACCCAAGATTAGGAAAGTGTTTCGGGCGTTTCGAGGGGTCCATTCGTAGGTCTTCATCACTCCATCTCGCATCGCTGCATATCGATCTACATGTACGTTTTTCTGTTCATATTTTTTTTCGATTTGGTTTGGTATTACGTCTTTTGTTCTGATGTTTAGGGGAAGGGAGATGAGCAATGAGCAATGAGTGATACCTTTAACGCCTCTTTGAATGTCCAGAACCACCGAATACGAAAACATTACAATATTAGTAAATGGAAGGAGATAGAAAGAGACGATCTGCGGATCTAGACTCACGGAATCCGTGGTGACTTCCGGCCATCGTTCGTTCGCTCGAGATTGGGTGAGTATGCGAGATGATGAGGGTTGAGTGTGAGTATTGTTGCTCCAGCGATCAGGGAGCACGGACTTCGGGTCATCTGATCCCCCCCGCTCTGTCTCTCCGGGGGACATCCGATTACAGCCGACTTGTTAGAGCAACCGCATCGGTTGCGGTATTAGCGAGGATTAGCGTACTTGATCCAGATTAACCCAGGAGCAACTACTCCTGGGAGGTCGATGTGGATTAGCAAGTAGTAACTTTGCTACTTGCTAGGAGCATCCACCATCATGTCACTAACTTTTCCGCAACTGCGGAGAGGTTAGCAAGCGCAATGGGTACCCTACCAAGAAACCACACCCTTGTGACTCAGTAGGGGGGCTCTACAGCTGGCTAACCAAGCGTCCCCACCCTTGGGGACTCTTCAAGTCACTCGGTAAGCAGGGCTGTAGGGGGGGGATCAAGGAATTGATTGTGGGAACGGAGGACTTACCTTACTGAGCTCGTTAGAGGTCTCTAAACAAGAATCTTAAAGATTCCTCAGTTAAAGAGGCCTAAAGAGGCCACAAGGGTGGCACGCGGGGGCTTTGTCTCTGTAAAGTTGGCTTACCAAGCCACTTTACAGAGACAGTGGTGGATGCTCTAATCCTGGTATTAAGTCCAGATTGAATATGCATATCAGCTCGGATTAAGGCTAGATTAACTAAGTTGGGGCCTTTCCATAGATGATATACTAATATCTATACCAATATTGGATCTACAAATCCCCAAAAACCTTGACAACTCTCCCCAAAAACCCAAGAGAACAATGCCAGCCGCAAGATCCCAACCACCTGGAGCAACCCCTGAATCTGCAAAGCGCCGAGCCCCCAACTTCAGCCCTGAAAAAGACAAACAATTGGAAAAAATCTGGGTTGTCATATCCAAAGACCCCATTTTATCAAACAACCAGAAGACTGAAGATTCCTGGCGTTGAATTCTGGCCAACTTTAATAAATACACCCCTGGGCTGCAGAGAGATGCTGCCGGCTTAAATACTAGGTAAGTCTTTTTTTTATTATTCATCATTGATATATTCAAATTAAACTGATTTGTTTTTGCAGGTGGAAATCTCTGCAAAAAGCTTGTCTCAAGTTTCACGCCTTATATCACCAGCTTGCCAATTGGCCACCTTCTGGATCAACACCAGACAACTGGTTTGTCAACGCCCAAGACATGTACTACGAGCACAAAAACAAGCACTTCACATTCAACCCGGCATGGAACTTATTGAAGATGACCCCCAAATTCAATAACCTTACCGGAAAGGCAACCAACAGTTGGGTGTCATCTGATTCCTGCCCAATATCACAATCAAACAATGCCAATGAGTCCAACGTTTCTAACGTGGCAACCCAATTGAAGGACTGGGAGCGACCGGAAGGTATCCAACAAGCTAAGCAAAAGGTTAACAAAGATGGATAGAGGCAAAAGAAGATGAAACTACTCAAGTCATCCAATAAGGAGTCGGCCAAGCAATCAGCCAAAGCAAAGCGCTCAAACAAAATTCAAGAAGAATGGCTGGCTATTGATTGCGAGAAGATGGAGTTTAATGTTATGTTCCAGAATGTCAATAGTTGTCCTGACAAGATTTCAAGGATGTTCCTGGTGCAGCAAAAGAAAAAGATCTTTCAGCAGCTGATGAACAAGGCTAACAGCAACAGTGACAACCCCAATATCAGTGGTGCACGTCAAACCAAACCCTCTTCAAGGCTTTCCAACTGCAACCATGAGGACAATGAAGAGGAGGATGATGATGATGATGATGATGAAGAGGTGGAGCAAGACAAACCCCCAACTCAAGTCCTTTCTTTCCCACAAACTCAATCTCAAACTGAAGACTGCATTGACCCAACCCTTGACATGTGATGTAGTAGTTGTTGTATATCTTTGTCAGCCTACGTGATGCCAAGAACAAGTCCTTCTAGCTACACATGGTGCAAAGATATAAGGAAAGAGTGTTATGACCCTGGGTAAGGTATAAATTTTATAATTCCCAAAAAATATTGGGGAATTGTGATGTAAAAAATAGGGAAAAAAGGTTAATAATTATATTAAATAAGTTTAATATAATTAAAACCAGAGGAGCCTGATAAATCAGGGGTAGTTTAGATCCCTCTAAGTTATCTTGCAAATAAATGCAGAGGATTTATTTACCTGGAAAACTGGGGCCTGTTGACACAGGGGTGGTTTAATCCCAGGAAAGGAAATGGGGGAATATCTTCAGCAAAAGGGTTATTACTTACTAGTAATACTCCTAGAGAGAGCTTGAGGATATTCTGGGTTAAACAGGACAGTTTTGGGCGCTTTGATGGGTTGGTTGTGGATCTGGTTGGACACTGTAGTGTTGTTGGGGAAGACAAGGCTAAACAATAACTACTAAGGAACTTACCAGACTGTTTATTAAGATGTGTATCTAAAGTAAATGGTGGTAAGTAATCTAGTGGGTATTGGGAAGCATGAGGAGCCTTATTTGGGCGGTTGAAGAGCTCCTTAAGTAGTCTTGAGATCCCTCTGGGGACCCTGTAGGTATTATTGGCCAACTTGTGGGAGCTTTGACCACATTTTGGCCATTGTGGCTTTATTGGTGACGCTTCAGCAGCTATTGCTTCAAGTACATGTCACCAAATTAATAAATATTGTTTTATTTTATTAGTTTATTATTTATTGTGTTAATTACAGTTTATAGTACATTAGTACTGGTTGATATTGATTAGTACCAGTGGCTTATTTGTATTTTATGATAAGCCACAGTATTTGTTTTTATACTGTTTGTCAGTCAATACTGTAGTTTATTTTGTGCATAATAATAATAAAATGGTATAATTATTTATTCTAGTCCCTAGTAATCTTGATTACATATGTAAAATATGTAATGAAGTTACTGGGGCGTGTTTTGTTGCCTTGAGTGTACCTATTGTTGATTTTGGTGTCCGCTGTGAGACTCCAAAAGTGGTTTTCACCTCTTTTGGCTGAATGTAGAGAAGTATTGATGGGTGAAAACCCTGCCTCTCTGAAAGCAAAAGACTAACAACACCCCCAGCTAGGCTGGAAGAAGAAGACAGTGGTCTAGTGTAGTTGAATATTTATAGCACAAGTTCCTAGAGTGGATTGGTTGTGAATGTGATATGTATATTGCAAAGTTTCAGTATTTGATAAGTGGCGGAGAGTTAAATTATAGTAATTAATTCTAATCAGATGGGGGGGAACTGGTCTGATGATCTGGTGTGATGAGATGGGGAAAGAGGAAGGGAGAGCCCCTCCTGATATAGTAAAATGTGAGGCATTTATGCTGGTGTTCTAGTCACATGAGGGGTTTTAGCTGGTGTGCTTTTACAAATGAGGCTTTTTGGCTGGAATGCTGTGCAGAATACAGCTGCATACAGGGTGGCAGTGTAGTAATGAGCACATTTAGCTAGTGATCTAGTTACAAGTGTGGCTTGCACAGCCTTGTGGTTGCTATGTATTTATATCAAGTGACCTGCACAGCTTTCTGTATTGCTGTGTAGTCTGCTTGAGTGGCTTGCACTGCCCCAATGGTTACTATGCAGCAGGCTGTATGTGGCTTGTGGTTGCTACACAGCCTCATTTATACAGAAATACAGATGTGATTTAGATATATACCCTTTATACAGTACACATAGTGTAACTGTGTATGTAAACTAAAATGACTGGGGTGAAAAAATAGTGGGGTGTTGTAAAATCTACTATAGAACTAAAAGAATAGGCTCCTGGAGCCAAACAAAACCTGTACCGAGTGTACAGGTTCAATTGATGCAACCTAACGGGTCGATGTCGGCCCGTTAGGTTGCATGACACGGATCACGGATCTCGGTGTTGATCCGTGTCTTTCTACAAGTCCCTCCCCCCAAAATTGGGGGCTATGTACTTGTATATATGTAAACAAAAAAACTTTAAATTTTTCCCTCCAGAACAGAAATGTCTACCACACCGCGTGCCACACTGAGAGCCTGTAAGGGGTCTGATGCTTGCGCGGGGGCTTATACTCCAACTTTGGAGTGGGCTCTCAGTCACGCGGGTTGAATTAAAGGTATGCGGACTGCGGTACGCGGGGTTTGAGTAAAGCACAGTGGATTTACATGATCTCCCCCAATTTACACAACACCTCATTTGCGTGACTGGAAATGGGTTTTAAGAATATGTGCATGTATATATAAGCATACAATAATGCAAGTGCCTTTTATTTATAACGGTACTTGCTAATTATAAATTTCTAATTTACATAATGAAGGCGCAAGAATTAGGGGTACCTGTGAGTGAGGTACCCTAGGTTAATTTTAGGGTAGATTAAGAATATCAAATAATATCTTAAATTTTATTTGATATTCCATGGAATTTTTGTAACAAGTAGTGTACAAGCTTGTGACAGGTTGCTCTGTCATAGTAGCAAGCTGACAATCTTTTTCATTTTTTTAATTGTATCTTTATATTTTTTTGATGGTATTATTTTTGTTTATTTCTTTTGAGTATTGTATAATTTTTCTTGTGTGATTTTTTTGCTCCTGTTTCTTTGATCCCTCTCCTGTCATTATTTATTTATTTTTAGCAATCAAGAGTTTCCATTTCTTATTGAGAATATGTATGCAAATTTGCAAGTGAGAAGCAAATGCAACATGAAAAGTGACAAGCAACATACCAACCAGAAATGAGTGAACAAAAAATAATTATATCTTGATAAAAAATACCAGGACAGAGGAGGAAAGAGATAAAAAAAACTATGCTATGTTAGAGGAGACATGAAAGAGGATTAACCGCAAGATTGGTCATTGTCTGAGCTGATCTCTGTCTCTGAATGAGAGTGAGCCAACTTGTCCCATATAAAATTGATTAGATTGTTGTTGAGTTTGCTATGTAAAGGCTTGGATCACATCTCAATTCCACATATACGTTGATCTCGTAAGGCCAAAGGCTCAGATTGAGGCGGGATAAGGTTGGTGGATGGTGGTAAGGGAGGATATTCTTCAGTTTTAGCTTGTGATTCAACAATCATGTTGTGCAGAATGATACATGTTTTCATTATTGATTTGATGTAGTCTGGGTACCAGTTCATTGTAGGTTTGTTCAAGATTTGAAATTGGCCTTGTAAAATACCAAAAGTACGTTCAATATCCTTCCAAACCAATTCTTGTCTTTTAGTGAATTGTTTAGTGGCTTGATCTTTTCCTGAAAGAATTTTTGACTGGATTAATTTAGACCACGGGTAGTAGATGCTACCCGCAAGATAATAAGGGAATTTGTACTGATTATTTCCAAGCTCAAACTGCACACCCCAACCGGTTCTATTGAGTAAAGCCTGAAAGAGAGGGGATCAATCCAGGAAATTATTGTTGTTCAAAAATCCGCAAAAGAAGCAATTCCAGATCCACATGTCCTTTGTTGTTGTTGCCTCTAAAATCATTGTTGGAGTTTTTTCTTTTCCTTCAAACTGGCCACTCAAAGTAGTTGGGCAGTTTTTCCAAGCCCAATGCATACAATCTATTCTCCCAATACATCCTTGGAAGCCTCTTGCAGCATTTTCTTCCAATATTCTTTTCAGGTTGTGTTCATTAGGTGCTCGTAAGTAATTATCTTTGTAGAGTGCTTGGATTGATCCGCAGAGCACCTCAAGATTTTGTTGCGCAGTTGTCTCTCCAAGTCGGCAATACTTGTCTGTGGTGTCAAGGGGAAGTGCATAGGCCAGCTGGCGGAGAGATGCTGTTATATTTTGGTAAGGGCTGAGTCCCAATTTACCAGTACAATCCTGGAAAAAAATCAAAAAATAATAATCAATACTGTGCTGAATATAATGAACATAAATCAAATAAACTGAATAAAAAACAAGCACATACAAATATAATTACAGGCTTTTGCACAAAGTAAGGAGAGTTATCATTGAGGTCCTTCAAGATACGGAGGAAAAGTCCTTTCTCCATGCGGAACCTTTGGCAAAAATCACGCGCACTGTATACACAATCTTCATTGAAATAATCCTGCATTAGTCAAGCATTATTATCCTAGTGATTCCTCTCCTTATTTGGAATTTGCAGTTTCTTGGATAGTGGCCTGGTGTCAGAGTTGTCAGAGTTGCTAGAATCTAGATATGTGGGTAAGTCAAATTCATCATCCATCAGTTGTTTGATGATATTACGACCATGTTGCATATGGCTTTGTGAGATGATGTCCAATTTTTTTTCAGGGAATGGCAGCTGGATACTGGGAGGCATGATGATGTTGGAATTGATGTTGGAATTGTTGATTTCAGGGAAAGGATTATTGGGAGGCATAGTGGATTAACTTAATGCCGGTGTGGTTGAATAATGTGGGTAGTAGATTAGCGGTTTAGCTCAACATTTAATCTGATCCAATGTTTTCTCACAGTTGGATTAGTACTAGTTTGGTATTAAAGCTAGTGCTAATACCCACGCTAATCCAAAACCCAATGTGGTTGCTCTTAAGATCAGATGAATTCTTTCCGGGTTAACTCCAAATAATGTTTTGGATTGCAACTGTCTCTTCCTCAAGATTTCATACCACACAATATTTATGCAGATGGTATCATCAGTTGGAAATAAATAAATTTATTTTTTGTGGGACCATGGGTGTTTTCTTTGGATAGAAAGATGTAGTGTTACATAGGAATAAGATTATTGTAAAGAACTTGTCACAGTAATGATGAAAACATATTAGAGATAATTTTTCAATTGTTTAATAATCTTTTAAAAAGAAGATGTTTTTCCAGTTTAATATATTTGATACAAAACATTTCTGATGCTATCCTTTGTCATTGGGGATGATTAATTCAAAAGCACAAATACATTGTGCTATCTGAGATAAAATTAAAGATTAATGTGTTCTTTCTGTTTATAAGATCTGATGATAGGTAAACAAATGATAGATAGATCATAACAGGAAACACAAAGATAATTTCAAAAAGCTGCCCCTTGTGTATCCAGATGAACTCTTTTTCAGCCTCCTGCAGCACACAAATGGAACTTCTCTGTTGGCATGTAGTCAAACTGGAGCCATTTAATTTATCCCACCTCTCATCTAGCAAGAAATTATTTTTCCTGGTGAGGAGATAACTGAGAGCTAAATGAGAGCATCAATTGGTACATAGTCTTGTCAACCAGAGGGATTTCCTCTGGTCAAAGAGTTTCAAACTGCAACTAATTGGCTCATCTAACCACAGCAAAGTTGGTACTAAATCTATCAAGCTTTGAATGTACCTCAGCTTCAATACATTTCACTTACCATTTTTTTGAAACCTAAGCAGGGTGGAAATTTGAACCTCGTCATTGAAAATTACTCAAATCAGTCAGCCAACACTATGGAATACCATTCCTGGCAATTTGACTCTGCTTTGAAGCTACCCAATAACCCTTTCCCACACTGGCTCAAATGCACTCTCTCATTTCAGCTTGGCACTTATTCTTTTCCAATAGCCTCACACTTACTTCCATCTAGAAATCTCACCATTGACTCAAAGAAATTCACTCAAAAACTCATCCTCAACTATCATGTGCTTCCAGTTTTAATATTCTATCTTCAAACATCATGTAATTTTCATTTAATGATCATCTTTGAAAATCTTGTAGCCCTTGACTTGAGTACATACACTGTTACTAGCCTTTGACACATTGTTCTACTTAGCTTTGATAAAATTAGCTTTCTCTGTATTAAACATTTTCTGGTACTTCATTCATCTATTTCTCTTTTTCCTCAGTTAATTGATATAGCATTACTATAGCATTGTTTTAAATTTACTACTGAACCATTCAGCTAGCGCTAGCCATTGTCTGTTCTGAGTACTAGTTCATCCCCAATTTCCACTTAGCTTCATACTTCAGCTGCATGAAAATATATTAATTAAATCATTAAATCAAGTTTAAAGACCTTGATACCTGTATTTTTTTTCTTCAACAATCACCTTCCAAGGCTTTTGTTATACTCTTTTTGGTTGACAAAATGTCCACCAGTTTAAAAAATATTGCAAGGTCCTGAAACACACATTTGACCAAGAAATTGACGGCCAACACGCTGTGGAACTCTCAAGGGACAGAATAGAGCTTGGAAGGGAAATGGATGACTACACTAGTATTAATGTAAGTTATACCAAAGGTGCTAATGTAAAGCTGCCTTCCTGACTAATGCTGAGGGGGAATGAGGGTAAAACTAAGAATAAAATAAAGGTGTGGCTGATTTCTATCTATTCTTAGAAGACTAGTACTGATGAACTTACTTACTACACACACCAGGGGAGAGGAATGGATAAAAGGGGGGGATGAGTTGTATAAAGGGGCGTTTATGAACGCACGCCAATGCCAACCCGCACACCAATTTGTTTTGGCCTGCGGGGCCTACACGCCAATTGTGTTTGGTGTGCGGGCCCTACACGCCAAAGAAAATTGGCGTGTGGGAGCGCACGCCAAACAAATGGCGTGTGGGTCCCACACGCCAATTTGTTTTGGCGTGTGGGCCCCGCACGCCAAATCAAATTGGCATGAAGGCCCCGCACGCCAATTGTTTGGTGTGCGGGTCCCCCCCTCGCTCACATAATCAAATTGGAGGGCCAATTTGATTACGTGAGTAAGGGGAGGACTTCCTCCCGGCCGACAAGGCTGTATAACCTTGTCAGCCGGGAGGACTTCCTCCCGGCTGACGAGGTTATACAACCTTGTCAGCCAGGAGGAAGTCCTCCTGGCCGACGAGGTTGTATAGCCTTGCCGGCCTGGAGGACTTCCTCCTGGCCGACAAGGTTGTATCACCTCTTCAGCCAGGAGGACTTCCTCCCGGCCGACGAGGTTATACAACCTTGTTGGCCAAGAGGAAGTCCTCCCGGCCGGCGAGGCTATACAACCTCGTTGGCCAGGAGGACTCCCTCCTGGCTGACAAGGTTGTATAACCTCATCGGCCGAGAGGACCTCCTCCTGGCTGACGAGGTTATACAGCCTGGTCAGCCAGGAGGAAGTCCTCCTGGCCAACAAGGTTGTATAACCTTGTCAGCCGGGAGGACTTCCTCCCAGCTGACAAGGTTATACAGCCTCGTCGGCCGGGAGGACTTCCTCCTGGCTGACAAGGTTATACAACCTCGTCGGCCAGGAGGAAGTCCTCCCGGCCAGCAAGGCTATACAACCTCGTCGGCCAGGAGGAAGTCCTCCCGGCCAGCAAGGCTATACAACCTCGTTGGCCAGGAGGACTTCCTCCTGGCTGACGAGGTTGTATAACCTTGTCAGCCGGGAGGAATTCCTCCTGGCTGACAAGGTTATACAGCCTCGTCGGCCGGGAGGAAGTCCAATTCGATTATGTGAGCAAGGGGGGGACCCGCACACCAAAAAAAATTGGCGTGCAGGGCCTACACGCCAAAAAAAACAGGGCGTGTGAGACCCGCGCGCCAAAAATGGCGTGCGGGTCTCACATGCCCTTTCTTTTTGGCTTGTAGACCCTACACGCCAAAAACAAATGGCGTGTAGGCCCCGCACGCCAATTTCTTTTGGCGTGCGGGTCCCACACTCCAATTGTTTGGCGTGCGGGTCCCCCCCTCGCACACATAATTGAATTGGAGGGCCATTTGATTACGTGAGCGAGGGGAGGACTTCCGGGTTGGGGTTGGCGTGCTTTATCAACGCCCTGTATAAAGTATATGTAATATAATTGTAATGTGGGGCAAGGGTTTGTTATAGCTCTGGAGTCAAGATGGGTCAAGCAAGAGAGGGGGCAATCTTCTTATATTGAGGTTTAAGCTGGTATTTATATTTATATATTTTATAAGGGTGATGGTAACTCTACTAAGTATGTATACTAATTTATGGGATCTGTAATGTTGGTATATGTAGGGGTAATTTAGTAAGTCTGGGGGTCCATAAGGGAACAAGAGGGAGGAACAGCTGTCCTTACATATCTGAGAAAGAGGAGGAGCCATCAGGCTGGAGGGAGGAACAACAAGCCTATGACATGTAGCTGGTGGGAAAAGGAAGAACATGAAAGATGAGTAGTGGGAAAGTGACTTGTATGAAATAGTCATGATAGTGACAGATGAGTAGTGGGAAGGTAGATTTCATGTACAGTAGATATGATGTAAGATGTTACTGAATAAATCCTAGTGATGTGCAGTGTATGTTATTTAGTGTCTATGTATTTTATATAATATGTATTATGTATCTTGGTTGTGTAATATATCTACTTATGATATGTACTTATTGTATACTTTAACTTGCTTTACACTGTAACTGGCTGGATTATTCTTGGTTTGCCTGTAACTCTTGAACCATGAGGAATTTGAGGGTGGTTTTAGTGAGTGACTAGGGTTAAAATGGGGTGTAGAATCTGATTATGCAATAATAATGGTGAATGTGTGTAAGTTTTGGGATTTATATGTGTATATGAGTAAGTATTTGGGGTTTATGGATGATAAGTAATCTTTAAAATATAGTAATGAAGTGGAATGGATCACCACATCGTAGAATGAGGGGTTGAGGAAGGGGGATGGTAAATCTTTAGGGCTGGTTGACATCTTGCTTTGGTGTGGTTGGTTGGGTTGAGAGGTGGATTGAATTGATAGTGGGTGTTGTTTGTTAGTTTTGCATGAGGATGTAAATTGTTTGTTCCATTTGGTTTGAGCATGTTTTTTTTTTTTTTGGCTTGGGAGTTGGCAACTGCCTCTGATGTGTGTTTGGAGTTTTTCAGGGATTGACTCCCGTTCTCAGTCTTATTTTTGGTGTGACGACTCCCATGGGGGTTGCAGCTGTTTTTTTTTTTTTGGCAATTATCCTCTTGACTCCCAATCCTCAAGCTGAATTGGGAGATCAAATCCCAAACAGTTGCATCTTGGTCAACAGGGGGTAGCGGCAACGTCTGCTTCTTTTGGGATTCAATACTCCAAAAAAAAGGGAGTTGTTTAACCAAGTCCCCAAAATTAAGTGATGTTGATTTTAATTGGGGGGATTGTGAGGAATTTTTACTCATTAAGATAGTTATAAGAAAAAGGCCAGTCCTCCTTGCTAAGAGGAGAAGGTGAGCGCCTTGGTAGCTTATAATAAGTTATCTATGTATGGGTTAAAATTGATGGGGGAGGTTATCTTCAATTTAGTGAAGAAAACCCCTCCTTAAATAATAAAATAATCACACTGTCAAATTCTTTTTGATAGTGGTGATGAGAGTAAGATCACCAAGGGGAATTGATCACCCTTTTTGTGATAAGGTGTGAAAAATGGTGTCATTTTTAATTAAAATGATACCATAAGTATTTCACATTATTTAAAAATAGTGTTATGTGTATTTCAGCTTTTAATTATTTATTTCACTAAGATGTACATGTGAATAAATTCTCTAGGGGATTGTGCTTCAAAAAGTGCTTGCCCTGAAGGATAATTGAATTGAAATCACATGCATTGATCATATAATATATACTACATAAACTAGTTCCTTAAATATATATGTAATCTTATAGTATGGATTACCGTGGGTAATGTAAGCCCCCTCCTTTGGGGTCTCACAAAGCTGTCACATAGTCATCACTAGATTACATAGTCCTCCTGATACTTAGTCTCATCCAATTACTTCCCTAGCTCAGAAGAGATCCCTGTAGACTGACACATCTCTCTTCCCTGGTCATAGAACTGTGCCTTTGTGCCCCTCTTGAGCCACTTCAACAGTGAAGGAGATTCCACTCCTTACGGGTAAGCTGGGATTTTATAGGATTTTCATGGAAAAAGCTATACCAATAAATGGTTCTTAACCATTTACTGCACGTTTGAAAGTTGATTTTCCAAGGATTTTCTTTAATTGAATTTCCTTTATATTGGATAAAAAAAATAATTTTATTAAGGTTTTTTGAATATGGTCAAGAGTGTGGCTTAAACTCAGAGCCTTCCGTTCAAGTCAGATATTTCTAAGCTTGTTCTTAACTGTTAGACTATTATATGGTGTTGCAAGCGCCGCTGGGCACCAACCCAAGTCCTGCTTGACACCGCGCCAAGAGGGCTTGGGTTGGTCCCCAGGGGGCTTGATTTTCAATGTTTTGTGGCCCCCAGATCTTGGCACCTGCCCAAGTCCCACTTGGCCAAACCCAAGATCTGGGCCAATCAATACATTCCTTGGATCCTTGTCATTTCACAACAAGTTAAGTTATCTTCTTTTTAGTTCTCTTTTTTGAAATGTTAAAAGAATAAAATGCAGAAAAATACTTGTGAAAAGAAAAAGGCAAAAAAATTAATAAAACAATTGTACACAACTTGAAACAAGGTCTTCACTTGTGGCCGGCGTGGCACCCTTGCTTGGCTTTGGCCAAGTGAGGCTTGGGCCCAACCCACCCCAACTTGGTCATGTGCCAAGTGGGGGTTGGGAGTGTGACACACAAGCTTGACAGTTGGCCAAGCGGGCTTTAGGGTTGGCCTCTGTTGGGCCGGACTTGGGTTTGTGCCCAGATGGGCTTGCAACACCATACAATTTGTTGAAACGGTTGAGTCCAATTTCTGTTTTGTTCAAAATGTCAAGGTAAAAAAGATAAATAAAATAAAATAAATAAAAATAGCAATAAAAATAAAGAATAGTAATTGTTTATTTAACCTTGCAGTTTCAAGTGTTACATGTTGAATATTACATGTAATATCTTGGTGGCTGAAAGTAATGATTGGGTCATCATTAGTTGCAGCTTTCTCAAGCCAGGTATTCTCTCAAGAATCTTGCTGTAGATCAATCTAGGTTAAACCTTTGATGATACTTTGTGAAACAAATTTTGGAATGTTGAGTTTATTCACTTTGTTTCATCTGTAGTGTGCTACATTTCCTTCAGTCACGGTTTCACTCCTCATTTCACCTACATGTCACTAGTTATCTAGCATACCCGGGACAGCAGTCAGTGTGTGGAAGAACTTTTTCCTCATCCTTCCACACACTCATCATCCCACTGGCTGCTGTTCCAGGTATGTCTTTTCTTTGTCTTCTGTTCTCTTTTCTTCTTCCTTTCTTTGTTGTTCTTCTTCAATATGCCAGTCTCTCTCTTCATCACTGATGCAATGAATATTATCCTTCCACACACTCATCATCCCACTGGCTGCTGTTCCAGCCCTGGTCCATCTCATTAGGTTATGAGCCTGCGCTAAAGGCCAGCTATCGACCAAACACGTAAAAGACAGTCTATCAAGTGGATTCAAGTGGACATCTCAAGGATAAACTTTCAGCCAGACCCTCTTCATCATGTCGGAAGCAACCGGCTCCAAATACCATTCCTCTCTTAACCTAGGTGTTGCTCTTGCCGATTATGCCTCTGCTCCCAAACTCCAGGGAGCCAAGATTATCCCTCTCCAAACACCAGACTCGGACTCTAACTACTCCGACTGGGAGTATCAGGTTTTGATGCTGCTCGAAACTACAACATTGAGTACGTTCTCAAAATGATCAAACCAGAGAAACAACCAGCCAACTGGGATCGCAACAACAAAGCGGTCTGTACGCTGATCTCGCAGATAGTCAACCCTACAAACTTTTGATACACCAAGCCTCACTGAAAGGACGCGGCAAAGACCTGGGAGTCCCTCCGCGTTGCTCACCAAGATTCGTCGGCAGGGGGACGCATGTACTGGCTAAGAAAACTGTTGGTCTCTAAAATGAAGAACGGCGACATGCTAGCTCACATCGACGCAGTTGCTAAGGTCGCCGAGAAACTCAATGTCCTGATAACTCCAGAAAACCCACTTACGACCAACAAAATTCACGCCACCGCACTTCTCAACTCTTTGCCCAACGACTGGGTGAACTGTGTATCTTCACTGATGAACCAACCAAATGTCTCCGCCAAACAGATCGTGATGGCGCTCAAAAGTGAATACCTTTGCAGGAAAACTCACGAGGGCAATGAACCCATCTCGGTCTCAGCAACTAAGACAAAAGCTCAACAGCACAAGCCGTCCCCAGCAAACCGCTACCGCTCTGATTGTCCTCCGCGTGACAACTCTTGTCACTGCGATTTCTGTAACGCCGACGGCCACAATCTTAATACCTGCAACAACACTCGCAGGATTCTGGCTGAGCACAAATCAAACCATTGTTCTTGAGCAGATCAACGAGACTCAGAAAAACAACCGGCACACTCCTCTGCACCAGCGGCAAGAGCTGGTCGCACCTCAGCTGTCCCTCTGGGTAACCCCTCTCACAACGACAACGACAATGATGATTTGGATTACTCCGGCTCCAAGATTGATGTGGTGGCTGGCAATTCCATTGCCTCCCTCTCCGCTGCACTCAACCCCTCACCTGAAGGCAATGCCAATATTGACTCTGGCTGCTCTATGTCAATGACTCCGGACATCTCCACAGTCAGTCAACTCAAGAACAATCACACCCCGGTACATCTGGCTGATCATTCCGTTGTCAAGGCTACGCACAAAGGGACTCTTTGCCTCCCCATCTCTGGCGACAAAGCGGTCAAAACTTTGGTTTTCCCAGCTCTCCACAAGCCCTTGCTCTCGGTTGCAGGGCTGTGTGACGAAGGCCTTACTGTTTTGTTCACCAAAAACTCATGCGACCTCTTCAACACCGTCTCCACTGGGGTCAACGGTGACCTGGTAGGCCGCGGATACAGGAGAGGAAATCTCTACTACCTGCCCTCACAACATGTGAGCGCCAATTCCTGCCTCTCCCTCCCTTCACCTCCATCCAATAACTCTCTCCTCAGCTATCACTACCGCCTTTGCCACATTGGGCTTAAATAACTCAAATCTTTTCTCAAACTGAACAACAGCACTCCTTCAGTTATGAACGAGATCGACGTCCAACGGTGTCCAATATGTGTCCAAGCCAAAATGCCAAGAACAGCCTTCAAGTCCCGATCCACTCACCGATCCCTCACTCCTGGTCAACTGATACACTCTGACGTTGGCTCATACAAAGTTGTGTCGAGAGAAGGTTACAAATATTTCATAACTTTTATCAACGACTGTTCCAAATCTCTCAGTGTTTATCCAATGAAATCAAAATCAGACTTGTTTGCATGCTTCAAGATCTTCCGGTCTTTCTTCGAGAAGACTGGAGTTCACAAAATTGTCTCTCTGAGAACAGAAAATGGAGGAGAGTACCTGTCAAATGATTTTTCATCCTATCTATCAGCAGCTGGTATCAAACATGAACCTGGTCCTCCGCACTCGCCTGAACTGAATGGGGTAGCCGAGCGCACAAACAGAACAATAAGCAACCTCATCCGCTCATCTCTCCTGAGTGCTAGGTTACCAAAGTCCTTCTGGGCCGATGCCCTGTCATCTAGTGATCCTGACGTCGAAGTATTATGCATAAGATTTATGCAGAATTCAAATTCAAGTACTAAGCTCACTCGTGTAACTCGAACTTGGCTTGGATCCTTAGACTCGTCAAGTGATTTGAACCAATACGTGGACCATCCTTGATAACCCTTAATTCACTGTCAAGAAACCTAAAGGCCATTTCTAATCCCTTCCATTGCTCTCAAGTACATAGAAGATTCAGGAGGAGCTCGGATTTAACTCAAGTGGAGGTGCTTGTCAAATCCCATTTCTCTTTTCCTATTGTTATCTCATTACATTCTCTTTATCATGTCTCGTCGACGACTTTATTAACACTTGTCTTTCTTCTTCAGACTTGTTTGTTATTTTTCCATAATCCCTCTTTACAAAGAATCTTCCAGTATTGTCTTGTTTGAGCCCCTATTAGGATTAGATTATAAGACGGTAAATTCTTTCTTTTTCTCTTACTTTGTTGAATTCTTATTCATCTCTTTCATTATTTTATTTCATCAGTTTATTACTACTATCAGCTGTTATAACTGTGTTGCAATAAAGTTCTTGATCTCAAATTCCTACATGGTAGCCAGAGGCAAAACTTGGCACTGTTACAACATAAGACTAAAGTTAGAATACCAGCAATTAGGCATAAAACAGCATGGGGAACTCATTGGATAGCTCAAACAATGGTAAATCACATCAAAGGCATTTCGAGAAAAAGAATTGACATAACTGGGCGTATTGGAAGAAGAGATTCTCTACCGTACTTACCGCCAAGGGTCATGAAAACCTAATGAATCCTGAATGGATTCAAGCAAACAAAAACACGCCCAAATTCCGTCAAATGTTTGGGCGTTGATAAACGCACACCAATTTTTTTTGGCGTGCGGGGCCTACACACCATTTTTTTTGGCGTGTAGGGTCTACACGCCAAAAAAAAAGGGCGTGTGAGACCCACACGCCCTTTTTTTTGGCGTGTAGGCCCCGCACGCCAAATTTTTTTGGCGTGCGGGTCCCACACGCCAATTGTTTGGCGTGCGCTCCCACACGCCAATTGTTTGGCGTGCGGGTCCCCCCTCACTCACATAATCAAATTGGAGGGCCAATTCAATTACGTGAGCGAGGGGAGGACTTCCTCCCGGCACGAGGCTGTATAACCTCGTCAGCCAGGAGGAAGTCCTCCTGGCCGACGAGGCTGTATAGCCTCGGAAAGAAAAGAAGATACAAGAATAAATACAACTAGTAACAGAAAAACCCCTTGATTATATAAACATAAGCCCCCAGTTTTCCCTTTCCTCCCGTTTACTCCATTCAATCTCTTATACTTAGAAACCTCAATGACCATGTATCACCAGGAAAAATAAATTGTCACCTGACACCCGGTGACATCAAGAAACAATGGCTGTAGCTTTGTTCTAGCTCTGGTTCTACCCCAGCTAGGCAACAATGGCCCCTTTGTGTCCTACAAGGGGCTGTACATGAGACAAACTGTACTACTGATGGGTAGCTCATTGAACCTAGGCTGATGTCACCTGTAGTCTAGTTACAATTTATTTTTCCTGGTGTATTGAGACCAATTTTTCCTCCATCACATTGTTCTCTATTCATCTCATTACTGTTTCACAAGTCATCATACTCAACCAGACCATTCACTCAATCCCCAGGTGTGCAATCATCTTGCCCACCTCATCAGGCTATTTTCTTCACTCACAGCTGCTTTGCTGTCACAGTTGTTCTTTGTCCATTATTTTTCCTTCAATTTTTATTTCCATTTCTCATAAATTATAACTAGAACACCATCATGTCTTTCCTGTTTGAACTCAATAGACCCAGGTTCCCATGTGCCTTTGGGGTTTTTTTCAGATTCTGCCACAAATTCTGAATTTTTGCAACAAATTTCAAACTATGCAAGTTATAGTGTCTTGGAAAAGATGATGGCAAGGGCTTTGATATTTTCATCTCCTCAATTATCTTGGAGATAATCATACTTCCCCCCAATTCTCCACAAATGAGTTTTCAAAAACTTGTGTTCTGTTTCTAGCAGCCTGCAGGGGACTGAAAAACACACGTCTCCACATGGGCAAAGATTTCCCCTCCCATTTATTGAGGTTTTTTCCAGAAAAAAAGAAATGCAGGAAGAATTGTGGCATGTAGCTGGACTAAACATTGCATGCTCTGCAACAGAAGGAGTGTTTGACATGCCAAAACAGATAACATTGCTTCACCAGTGCTGTCCTGGGGAACCTTTTTGAGTCTAATTGAGGCAGTTTTGGCTATCTTGGTGTCTTTTTAAGATATATGTAACAGTACAAATTGTTACTAAGCAGCTGGAATGCACTTAAGCTGATTGGCTACTGTGAGAGGTGGTAGTCTTGCAGCGACTGCTTTATAAGGAATATCTCAAGGTCTAAGATGGGGAGGTTCTAAATTAAGTCAATAAATATTCCAGCAGATGAGGTGGGTTGGATAATAAAGGGATAGCACTACTCTAAAAGTAGGAGGAGAATATTCAGGGTACTTACTAATATGCTGAGGATCCAATCCTAGGCCAGGAAATGGCCTCCTTTTATAATCTAGAGGTCTTGAGTGGAAGTTTCTAGAATGTTGTTGTATATTCTGCTCTAATATAGTTTAGGATGTGACAAGATCAAGAGGTGACCCCAGTTTAGGCTGTAACATGAACCTATCTGAGGCATGATAAGCCTGCTCCTCCCAGGGCTTGCTACATGCATGCCCATGCCAGGGGCAAACCCTTTGAAAAAAGGGATGTACAGCCTGCATGGCCTTTTCAACTGCACAGTCTTTTTTTGAAGGGTGTGCCCCTGGCATGGGCATGCATTTATCAAGCCCCTCTCCTCCTGTAGGTGCAGTTGTTGCCTTGCACAACACAATTTGAACTCAAAGGCCAAGGTCTTGAAATTGAGGAGCTCACAAGGCGGGGCAGACCGGATATTTTGTGGTCTGGAAAACAAATACCTACAACCACAGATTGCGCAGAACCAAAGGATGTTATAGCCACACTTATGAATGCTTTGATAAGAGCAAACCGTTCATGTACATAAACAGTCTTATATTTACACAGAATAAATTTTTGTCAAGACAGACATGCTTCAATGTTGATATTTCTTGGATCAACTGAAGGTTTTAAACTATGATCTGGATCTAACCCCAATGAACCAGATGTTTGAAGCTAATTATGTAGAAACTAGGTGCAGTTCGGACACGGGAACACTTGCATTAACAAAAATCATCTTATGTATTTCGGAGAGCCTATGTAAATAAATAGATTATACTTGAATGATGTTTTTTACATCAATTCTAGGCCCCTCGAACATCGTAATCAACATCTACTTCGAAAATGCTTAGCAATGGGAGCATTTTCACGCGAAAATGGCTACTATGAGCCAGTGCTGCACGGACAATGGCGACTCATCTACTCGTCAAACTGAAGTCCAGAAGTCTTGAAACCTTCTGATGTTGAGCCTTCTAGAAGCTTGTATACCAGAGTATCCAAAATGACTATGTGACTCATGATTTATGGCTTTTGATTTTAGCTCAGTTTTGTTTAGACATCAAAACGGTTACATATGCCCCTAAAGTTTGATTGATGCATCAACTTGGGACGAACGAAGGTTTTTCTGGTTCTTTTCGTGCGGCGGGAGAGAAGCGACACGCGGGCATTTCTGCTGCACTCGACCTCAGGCAGGGGCCCTCGAGCCAGGCCAAGAGTAGTCCATGGCTCGTCGTGGCAGAGCACTTCGCCAACTAAGGAAATGTCATGCAAAGTCTTCCGGGCTTGCTGGGCGTTTGGCGGCCCTATGTATAAGGTAAATACAATATACCTGGATGAAACCATCCAGGCCTGGGCGAAGTCGGGATGTCGCATCAAGAACAAGCTTTAAGACTCTTTTACATGTTCTGTTACATTTTTCCATTGGGTCTTCTCCTTTGTGCACCCCATCTGGAAATAGCCAAGCCGTGGGCCCAGATGCACATTTTCATGCAGTGTTGCAGATATAAATTTGTAGGCTGTCCAGGATGCAGTTTGTAGTGGTCCCATCTCCGCCCATTTCACCTGTGCAATTGTGCAAACCCAACTTTCAGAGTGACGCCGAGTCTTATCGCATCGATAGCGAAATGACTGCTTTGTGTCTCTTATCAATTCCTCTCATTGCCCAGAATACTGACTGCATGAAAGTAATTGTTTATGTATTCGCATAAGAATCTAACTTTTCCTTTCGCCTCGACTTGCTCGGCTGGCTGAACAGGTATTTAGAAACCCGAAGCTGAACCAGTCCCTTTATCTCCCCTTCTAAGCATCCAATTCGATTGCATCGGGCGCACCGAACTACCCTTCAGTTAAATACTGCTTTGACTGGCAAGGTGAAAACCGTCGGATCAACAAGTTTTCTAAGTGGTATCTTTTTTGCATCTTCAACATCTTGGATTCCGAACTCCCCGTACCTCCTGCCCAAGTCTACCGGCCTGTCAGGATTTAAAACCATATGTGGAGAGCTCTTAACATTGTTTAGTGCCCCGGTACGCGATTTCTTAACCAGCAAAGTTAGAAACTTGAAAATACGCTCCACCACACACAATATTAGTGGACCAATCGCGCAATTGAGACCAATATCCTTGACCGCACCAACCTTCCATTTGCAATACTTTTACCTGAATCCAGGAGATTGCTCAGGTCTCTTGTCCCGACTTCGAACTTCATCCATAGACGGCTCATTTAATATTTGGACGCTTGTATTTGTACTCAGTAGCAGTCTTCAACTGCAGTGAATTTCTTGAGAGGGAGTCTAAGAGTTGTGAGTACACAAACAGACTTCAGGCGCACACTTTCTACTTTTTTCTTGAGGCTAACTTCTAAACCTTTGTGTGGTTCGGCTAGTTGAAGTATAGTAGAATCCCATATCCCTCCAACTCGCTTTCCGACTATCTAACGCTATTGCGTTTGTTGATGATATCATCGTTATTTATTGAACGTACCTATTTTCCTAATGTTCCGCTAATATCCTTTGCGCCCAGAACATCTCCGGTATATTCGCCTACAGCCCCTCACGCTCTCTTGTTGAACCTCCGTTAAACCTCTTCGCCTTGTAGCAGCTGTAGGCCTTGAGCCCTGCCTCAGTTCATTCGAAGATTTAATTGCATCGCTATCAATTACGCGCCTCCGGCTGGCCTACCATTCACGCCAGCTTTAAACATAACCCTTTCCGCTCACACACTCTTTAGATTAAATCTGGTAAGTGATAGTTCAACAGCAACGTTTTTCTGGTGCTATAAATATCTCCTGGTTATTGGCACTACGGCGCAACAGCTCTCAAATTCCTTTCCCCCTTGTCCATATGTTTGTTTCCTTGAGATCTTGGTGCCTCGAAGAAAGCAATTATTCCGGGGATTTCGAGCTAACATTTCCTATCCACCTCCTTTGACGGCCGTGGGTTTAGATCTTGTTGAGGCATTTAAACATTTTGACTTGCAAGAGGTCAACAGGTCAGGTTCTAGGACGTTCACGACGCGCAAGGGATTAGACGAACGAATGGATTCCCTCACCCATGCCTCACATCCACCCGTTTCACATCCAGTCGCTCATCCTTCAGCTGCGTATCGGCACAGTGTCTCCTGCACGTCTGACTACCCTGAAGAGTACCAAAAATCTTCAGGAGCGGCTCCTTCAAAGATTGAAATGGGTGAATACTACTTTCCAATGAATGCCGTGCATACCCCTTACCATCGCGCCCAACTTCCGTTGTCAGCTGCACCGTCATCCTACAGACCACATCTTCCTTATTTAGGAGACACGGCCGGTAAGAATCTGAGCCTCCGACCAAAGTCTTCATCCTCGTGGGAATCCGATCTGAAGAGTCAAGATGAGCTTGAGCTACTCAATGGACATCCGACTGCCTACCCCTTCGAGTTTGGATACCGCAATACCGCATGTTCCTTTCATCCTTATGCTTCCACGGCCTCCTCAGAGAACGAAGCACAAACATCTCATGAGGCAGCAGACAGGAGGCCTTCCACGGTAGAGAACAGATCCGGCTCTAGCGGCCGCCAAGATATGCCGTTACCCTCAATCAAGAATCAGTTGACTCCTGACAGCCGTTATTCAGCGGACGAACCGCCCATCAGACAAGAAGAGTATTCTGAAGATCTCACGAAAGCGAATCTTGACAAGCCAGAATTATCTGGGTCGGAGCACTCATCAAAATCTAAATCGGTGACAGGCACGAAGCCTTCCAGTATTAAAGTATCAGAGGTCAGCTTTCAATCCACTTTTATTAATGAATCTTCTCTCGATTTAGCAATCATCTAATGATCATGGGGATGTAAACTACGCTCAAAAATTCTAGAAGCGCCGCCAGCAAAACAGGGCGGCACAAAGGGCTATGCGCGAGCGTCGCAAAGTGAGTGTAATATCCCGCGTCCCGGGTTGCCTTCTTCCCTCATATGATGATTTAATTTATTTCTCTTTGCTACTGTTCACAAAAATAGAGAGCCGCGCAGCATCAAGAGATTCACATGAGTGCCATCGTGGCGGAGAATGCAATGTTGCGTGAAAAAGTTACTTAGTTGAGTGAAGTCCGGTGTCACTTCTATCCGGATGATCACTGACTTCTTAACCTGCCTCTCTTAGCCTAACGAACTTGCTCATTCATCACTCCATCAACCCGGGAGCCTTCCCATCATGGAATCCAATTTCAGGGCAAGAAAATCCGCCAGTGATGTTACCAATTTTGAATACCGGCAGTCTTGCTCCGCGACCCGCTCAAATTGCCGACTCCACTTTAATACCCTCTAACGCAGTCCCTAGTCACTCGACGTTTCCGTCTGGAGGCGTCGCTTACTCTTCTGAATTGCCTTCGACACCTGGCTCCGTATTAAACTACTACCCTTGTTTTCAAGAATAATAAATCAGTTTACAGCAACCCGCTCGCTGTTCAAAGCGGGTGTTGGTTTGATGAAAATTGGTCCCTAGTTTGCTAAACTTGTTTGGATGACCTCTTCTGGTTGCTTCTTCCTGTCATTTCACGCATATTCATTGTCATCACAGACGCCTATCAGGCCGCAGTTGTAGCTCTTGAAACCCGATGGGAGTTTTGTTCTCTGTGTCACCCCCTTCCAGTTAATTGTTTCTCAACCAACTCGTTGTTCATCATTGACCTTATTGAACTCTGGTCATTAAATTACTTTATCGTTCAGTTCATACTCATATCAGGTTCTTAAATTAGCTTGTTTCATCATTGGTTTCTGATCGTTGTTTGGTGATATATTAGTTGCGTTGTGTAGCTGCTAAAATAGCGCCGGAGTTCAAAATGCAATATCTGAATTCTTGCGACCTTCAAAGCTTCACCCAGTAAGGACTTGAGTTAGCAGCTTTGGCTGACCAGGTGTCCAGCGCGTGTCCAATGAATCAAAGTAACGCGTAGCATTTAAATTTGCTCGCAAACCTGGGTGCTGTATAGTTTGCGCCATTCATGACAATACACAAGAGGTAGCCAAAAAACCTGTGTTATATGTGAAGGGGCGCGCCGTGCTGTAGTGGAATTCTACAGTATTTTATGAAATTTTGCGTAGCATTATACTTCCAAAGAGTTTTGTGCCATTAGCATGGTGCGCATGTGAATTTGAAATCAACTCAGGCTCAACTTGGACAAATTTAAATTGTTTTACATGAAGTTAAATCAAATGAGTCACCCAAACTATTCAAGCCTCTTTTTTTTTTTTTTTTTTTTTTTTTTTTTTTTTTTTTTAAGTGTAATTTGGCCTATGGCATTGCACACTATGAATCTAAGTAACATCCTTCCGTGAAACACGGGTAACATCTGTCAAAACTACGTACACGCGCTAATGAGATGGAAAATAATCAAGAGAAACTGACAACCAGAGAAAGAAAGAAGTAGAAGAAAGGATAAAAGGGAAAGAGAGACAAAGGAGGAGAGAGGGGGACAAGTAGACATTGTAGATTTTTAGGAAGGAAGTATTTCCAATGATAGCCATTTTTTTTTTTTTTTTTTTTTTTTTTTAAAACTGAAGTTGTTCTTGAAATTGATTTATAGTTATGAGAAAAGTAGACAGGGGTTCCTCTGCCTTTCGAATATTGAGCATCTTCTCCAGTTTTTCGGCTATGAATCGGATCTTGAGTCTTCTCAATTGTCGTCGCAATATTCTCCGTTGAATTTTCAAGTAGGGGCAAAAGTTCATCAGATGACAAACACTGTCTCTGCTTCCACAATTTGGGCAGAGGGGATCACTCGACCTATTGATCCGAAAGAGATATGTTTTCAGCGTGCAATGACCAGAGGATAATTGATTAAGGAGTGAAGAGAAAGAAATGTGTAATCCCGAGGGTGGTGGCCTCTTGGGATTTAAGTCTGCCAGCACTCTCCGTCTTATCTTTGCCGAGTTGCCTTGAACAATCAGTTCCTGGGTGGAGGGGGACTCCACTGCCTCCTTGGCCAGTTTGTCAGCAAGCTCGTTACCCTCAATATCTTTATGCTCTGGGCACCATGCAAAGGTTAAACTGATTCCTTCTGGCAAGCCCGATAACCCTGAATCAATGTCTCTGAAGATCTTTTGACCTGGTTCGGGCGCCATTGGGTTTCTGGTTCTGATGATAACTCCCTGGTTATCTACATAGAAGATGATTCTTCTGATGGATACGAGCTTGCAGATTTCCCTGGCCAAGCCAACCGCCGCCAAAACGCCTGCTGCTTCGCACTCGTGGTTGGATATTACAGCCTCCTTTCCTAAAGAAAAAGCACTGAATACATTCTTCTTAGGACAGACAGCCGCGCCGGCTCCCCCTTTTTCAGGATGGTGAGACCCATCACTAAAGATCTCCAACACCTCAGGATCCGTGGAGTTAGATTGGAGAAGGGACTTAACAGAATTTAGTGCTTCCTCCTTTGTTAAGCCTTCATGTAAGTATTCTATCTTCCTGGACGCCTTGGTCAAGAAGGACGTCGGGATGTGAATAACTTCCGGAGACATGGCCAAGGCCATGTCAATCTTGTTGGCAGACAAACCAGTCTGGGCGGCGTCCGCGTGACGCTTCTGCGACTCAGCTCGGCTGGAGAGGATGAGTGACCGAATCATGTTGTTGCTCTTGCTGGTGACTATCTTCCTAAAGAAGAATGAAAAGCTGGTTTTGACAACTTGAGTGAGAAATCCCGGGGCCGCAGAGCGTTCCTTGATGAATGCTGTGGAGGTGGATTTGAAGACTCCAAGAGTGAAAATTCCTGCGAGCCTATCAACCTTGTCAGCTAAAGACTTGGTTTTTCCCTTGTTGCAATCAGTCGCCCAGATTGCCGCTCCATATGTTATTCTGGGGAAAAGGACACTTCTGATCAAGTTAGTTCTGTCAGCCTCCCCTGCTCCTTGTCTTGAGTTACCAAAAATCCTTAGCTGATTCATAGTTTTCCCCGCTTTTTCCTCCAGGACCTTGAAGTTGTGATTGAAAAGCAACTTTTGATCAAGCCACATTCCGAGCCACTTGACCGTTGTCATTGATTTCAGCGCTTGTGACCCAAAGGGAAGGTCTCCTTCTGGGGGTTTACCTTTGGTGAACCAGATAAACTGAGCTTTTGCTTGATCAAAAATCGCCCCATGGGATACACCCCACTTTAGGGAACGAATACCCTCTTGCATTAATCCGTTCTTGGTCGCTTCCGCCGAGTTGTCCGCTACCAGGTGCACTACGTCGTCTACATAGCCGATTGAGACCCTGTCAACGAGGGTGGAGAAATTCTGATTCAGCAACGAGTTATTATATAGTATGTAAAGAATGACTGAGAGCGGGGATCCTTGGGGAAGGCCAATGTCGATGTTGAACGGCTGTGACGTATAGTCATCTAATCGAATGGTCGTGGTTCTGTTTTTGAGGAAGTCAGCAATCAGTAGCGTGAGGTAAGTTGGACAGTTCAGATCAGAAAGATACTGTATCAGACGGTCAGGTTGCACCGAAGGATACGCAGATTTGACGTCGAGAAAGAGGCCTGCAACAACTTTTCCCTCTTTCCACTTGGCCTTAACCCAGTGTTCGAGGGCAAAGAGTGCATCCTCCGTCCCAGAACCTTTTCGTCCTCCAAAATGCCCAGAGGCAAGGACACCTGAACCTTCAGCCCAAGATGTGAGTCGACGCAATAGAATGAGTTCCAGAAGTTTTCCCATTGTGCTTAATAGCGCAATCGGGCGATACGCTGTTGGACTGGTGTAGTCCGGCTTTCCCTGCTTTCGGATGATTGCTGTAACCGCCATCTTCCATACCTGCGGGAATTTGCTATGCCGGATGACGTTGTTGAATAAATTGGATAGCAAGTCAGCCATGGGTCTAGAAACTACTTTGAGGAATTCATTGGGGATGCCATCGATCCCGGGCGCCGTTTTGGGCTTGATTCGACGGATCGCACTTGAAACTTCATCCGCTGTCACTATTGGGTAGCTCACAAATCTACAGGCCAAGTCAAAGGTTATATCAGATCTGTCAAATGGTACAGCGGTCACTGATGTGCCTTCAAATAATAACTCAGCTTGTTTGCCTTTGTCGTGTACCAAACCTCCCTCCCTGTTCCTAAGGGGAAGGACTCCTCCTCCAGCCGACCTATTCTTGAAACGTAAGATCCTATACAGATCCCCTTCTCCGGGATCCACCAATAGACGTCGCCAACTCCTCTGCTTCAGCTCTTGGACCAGGGACAGGAAGTAAGCGTTCCACTGTTTATAGCAATCGATTGCCTCAGGGGACTTAGCTAAAATCATCCACCGCCGGGCTTGATTCCTAGTTCTCAGGACTGGGTCTAGCGTTTGCTTGCACCACCAGGGTTTGATCTTATCGGGGTTGACCTTGACTTTTCGACCAAATTTTTCCTGTAATGATGTGACCACGTCCGTCAACCTCTGGGCTTGTATATCTGGATCCTCTATTGAACGATATTCTGGCAAATTGAACTCAGCTAATTGTGGGATTATTTTGTCTAAGGCCACTTCCTTCCAGAGGGGAGGCCTCCAACGATATTGAGGGGCGGGTCGCTTTGATGTGAGCTGGAGGTGTAAGGCTTGATGATCCGAGCCGAAGTTATCGTTCGAGACCAGTATCTTCCTTACTAACTGGGAACCTAGGAAGTTTGACCACACAAGATCAATCGTGGAGCCTTTCCCTTTATTGGAGTAGAACGTGGGGATGTGCCTGGGCGAGGCAATGCGGAAGCCCAAACAAGACAAGAAACTTAGCAGATCAGTTGCCAAAGAGTCGCTCTTCCTACATCCCGGGGGGTTCCAGTGTTTGTGGTGTAGATTTGAGTCCATGCAAATTAGAGTCGGGACCTGTCGGGAGTGAATTTGTGTCAGCCATGTTTTGAGTAATTCTACTGAGGGGAAGGAAGGAGGCGGATTGTAAATATTAAATATGTGAAACGGCTTCCCAGATGGAGGCGTGACTTCCAGGCCTACTAGGTTTTGAGAACCTCCTTCAAGGATCTTGATGGCTTGAGTCGGAATAGAATTCTTGACGTAAATGACGGCCTTATGGCGCTGGTTCCAGATCACTGGCAAGTGTTCATGGGCCATATAGGCTCGCCACGTTGAGTGTTGAGGGGGGAGGAGATCATATGGGTTGATCCATGGTTCCTGTAGAAGTAAAAAGTCAAAGTGAAAGGCAGAATTGAGTAAGCTGAGTGTCACGGCTTTGGAGACGTGACAATTGAGTTGCATGATTTGAAGGGTTTGTGAGCAGGTGGCCGTTGGGGTTGCTGATGAGATGAGATCTTGCTGGATAATGTCAAATGAAGGTAGAGATGCTGTGGGATGGGATGCTTGTGGCTGGTCGTGTGTTGCTTCGGTTGTATATATCATTGAGATGGTTGTCGTTTCTTCTCGAGCCATGCTTTCTTGTACGGGCAGGCAGGATCAAAAGGAGTGTGGTTAGCGTCTTCGACACCGGCTACTTTGTTCTTCAGACCGGCTTTGCAGAGGATACAAGTCTTGACACCGCTGAGGCCTTCAGGGCATTCATTAGTTGAGTGTGCATTTGAGCATTTGGCGCAGCGAGCTGCTTCCCTGCACCATTTGCCAAAGTGTCCCATTCTGAGGCACTTGAAGCATTGAGGCGGGCGAGGTTTGAAACGAGCTGTTCGGTGGAAATCGTAATTCAAGAAAATCCCTGATTTTTCAATTCGGATGGCCAGGTCTCTATCGGTGAACGACAAAACCAAGGATCCTGCCTTCTTTGGGACTTCATCATTCGACCCCATCCATCGAACTCTAGCCAGATCGGTTGCTTGGAAGCTGTTTTCGGAGGCTAGCATGGCTAGGTTTGAAGACTTTGAGATATCAAAGGTCTTTGGAATACCGTGGACCATGACGGAGAAGGTGCTTGGCGAGGCTTCCAGATCCGGGTGGACCTCCTTGGACCACAGGTGTTTATTTTCTGAGAGCCATTTTTGATGGCTTCGATTCTTGACGTAGAAGGACACATCACCTGAAGGGAGCATGCTCGCACCGCGAAACGCCACAGTTTCACCATCAACAGTTGCTCCGATCTTGAGAAGAGCCTCGTTCGCTTTCTGGACAAGGGCACATCGTGGGACATCCTTGAGCGTGTTGTTCAGTGGGTTCGAATGGATTACGACGCGTTTTGGTTTCAAAGACGCGAGGGTAGGAGGAGGTGGGGGACGAGTAGTTGGGGCCAAAACGCCTGGGGTAGTCGCGGCAACATTTGCAAACGATTTCTTGGGGAGTCTAGGAGCGGGTTGGCCCGTCTCAAATCGCTTCTCTAGGTCCGAGAGGCGATGAATGACTGTCGAGAGCTGGTCATTGTTATCTTCAAGCCTTTTCATCATTCAATCGTTGTTGGCCGATAATTCCAAGATCACGTCCACAAAACGTGCATCAACTGTGATGGCACCCGACGCGTCTCGATTGTTCTGGTCGAGCAACAGCTTGACCAATAACGCATGGAGGCTGGACGAGGGGGGCTTGAGAGTTGGTCTGGAGGGGAGCGCGTCATTCGCGTCTTCCAGGGCGGGAGCGTCTTCCATCAACGATTCGTTATCGGGACGGGGTGGATCTGGGGGGCGGAGGGGGGGGAGCATGAAGCTCAGGGAAGGGGATGGAGGAAAGGTGCTTTCTGTGGGGTACGGGGGAGGGAAAAGTAAGTGGTAGAGTGGGATGGAGATTTTTTGTCAAAATTTTGGTTGCGGACGCCAAGCCTCTTACCATAACATTTACCTTGAACTTCAGGGCTTCCAGCTCCATTGAAATTTTGTTGGTTTGTGAAAACTCCCCAATAAGAGCTTCGTTGGCAGTATGATTGAAAATAGCTCTGGAATTGAATCACGAACCCCCCTTTTGAGGATTAAATACTGATTATAGAGACATGAAATACTACATTTTACTGTCTCTAATTATAAAATAACTTACAAACAAAAGTCAAAAGGGTAAATTTCAAAATAGGAGATTAATTATAAAAGAACAGGGGCCTTAATGAAGCAACACAGTTTTTCCATGCATAAAAGTGGTTTCAAGCCTGTACTACAGCAGAAAAAACATGGTATTCTGCACTTGTGCACCATTTTTTTTATAAAAAATTTTCCCAGATTATTTCCAAGCCTTTGTTTAAGTTCTAAATTTGTTTACTTCATAATAAATAAATGGTGTAGAATTTTAAAGTAATAATAATTTTCCATAAAAGTACATGGTCAAGATTCAAATTTCTGTCTCATGAATTTTTGATTAAACCATGTGAGCTGTTCCTGAGGATTATTGGGACATTTCAAGTTGATTTGCTGTATAAAAATGGGTGTAGAACTTATTTGTGCACCAAAAAAATTTGTGTAATCTTAATCTTTGTGCATAATTTCAGCTTGCTACCATTTCAGAGACAGCCTTACTAGAAAAATAATATATATATGATGTAGAATTAATACTACTAAAATAAATACGAAAGAAAGAGACATTATTGTAGAGACTGTAAAATGGAGGTGTATCTGGTGACTCTGTTCCAATTGGCTGACATCCACCCGAAATCCCCCGATTGAACCCGGGAACAACGAGCTAGAGGTGAAACAATCGAGACCTACCCAAACAGGTTCAGACCAGCCGAAACCGGAACCATGGGCGATATCGAACGAAGACCGCCTATCTTTATGGGCTCCTTGTTCCTTGGCCAATCCACCGGCCAGTTCAAAGACTTTGACTATCGACCCGCACTTGGATCGGCCACACAACTTGGACTTTACACCGGCGTATGTTAATTTATCCAGCTCAAAGCTATTTGAGCCAAACGATTTCTCGATGCAAGATCCAGTCGCTGACGCCCCGATTCGCTCCATTATCAGCTGTCCGGAACAATTGTCGGTGCGATCAGCCATGGTGTAATCTCCCCCTCTGAGGCTAATCGTGGCTACGTTACAAACGTCGCGAGGTTTGGTGCCATGGCTGGTGTGTTCATAGCAAACTCCCTCATCATTCTTTTCTCATCTTTTTTCTCAAATGCTGATTGGCGTGGTTTTCTGTAAAATGGCAACAACACATTGATCACGCAAGCTGCGATCGGATTCACCTTCGGAGGGGTCAGTCAATCCCTAGCAAGGTGAGTTTTTTTTTTGCCCTCGCTATGGATACGAACAGTACTCAAGGTGAGCATTCTGCCTCCCCCACTACAGCATTCGGGACAAAAGCGATCCATGGAACGCCACAGCCGGTGGCTGTGCCTCCGGTTTCTTACTAGGTCTCCGAGCTGGGCAGTTATCTACAGTGAGTGAACAAAGATCTAACTGGCATTATTGTCTAAAGGAAGACCGGGGCCAGCTGATTATTTGGCCTTCCTGCTTGATGACCCGCTTCTACATCCGATCGTTAGGCTTTAGGGCAATGTGCAACTTGGGGCGCAGTGGCCGGTGCAGTCAACTATGCTGGGGACACGTTGATCCCTGCTCATCATGGAAAATCCAGAGAACAGCAACAACAAGAGCGTGTCAAACTACTGGGCACCCAAAAAGATCCCCTCTTGTTGAATCAGTTATGAGATATTTTCGTTCTCTCTTGTGCAAACTTTGTGAACTGTGTTGTACGCAAATAACAGGCTCTCGAAGTGCTAACCGTTGTAAACGAGGGGATAATTAAGCTAGTGTGTTGTCGTTTTTTTGACCATAAGGTGAAACACGCTGGATACTAAAAGATTTCAAGCAACCAAGATTCATTTGCATTAGGACATCTAATCATTATAATAGGAGGATACACAATGTGAACTGGTAGTAAAGTATTATTCACCTAAAAGCAAGGATAGTGCCTGAAGTTGGAGAATGGGTTAGAGAAAGTAGATAGTAAAGGGGAGAGAACATAGGACGGTGTAGTGGAATGATGAGTGAGTGTTAGAGGAACACCTGCTGTTTTATGCCCGCTTTATTTCGATCCTGTTATGTATTGAAGTTCTCCAGCTTCCTTTGGTCTCAGTTCCTGTGCAATCAATGTTGTCAGGCACGTGTTCTGTTTCTTTCTACTTACAAACTCTGAGCTAGCAACAGAATGTGACAGCAGATTAGAGGTACCGAGGTAGCCGTTCGTTCTTTTTTCTGCGTGATTCAAGGCATCTCCACCGCAGCTGCTATATTGGGGTGCTATACTAAGAGCATCCACAGTGGTCTTGATAAGCTAACTTTATCAAGATGACTCCCAACTCGTGCGCTTGATAGCGCTTGATAGCTGTAGAATTGCTAGGATTCTCAATAGAGGTCCATGAATTTATGGACCTCTATTGAGCTCAATAAGGTAACTTGTGAACAAATTTCACAAGTCACCTCATTGTGAACCCTCCCCCCATTCATCACCCCCAAGAGCTCCACTCGTAAAAACCCAGCCTGTGTAGTGCTCCCCTGCAACTCAAGTTATCAACTCAAGTTGCAGAGGAGCAGGAGTGTGGAACCGGCTTGATAACCCAGCAATAGAGCCGGTTTATTGAGCCTCAAGTGGGGACACTCTTGACAAAATAACTGTTGAGCTCCATAAGTGCTCCACAGTTGTCAAAAACTTATTGAGACAAGTGTGGATGCTCTTAGGCCTTCTCCACTGCGGGGAGCTATCCAAGTTGCTATATTGCCTGTGCTGGGGCACCTTGCCGCAGTCTTAGCAACCCAAGGCAGGGTTGCTACACACTACAAGCTATAATATATTGTAGCTTGGAGCGGTGGAACTGTTTGGGGGTTCCCAAAGTGTCCCGGTTGTGTGTGGATTGAATTGACTGGGAGGGAGGGAGGTGCCGGATTTCATAGATTGTGCTGTGTGATACTTGGCCAATGGGGTGCTATTGAGTTGCTATATATAGCAGTTCCAGATCACAACCAAGCTGTAAAGATTGATATTTTAGCAAACGTGGTGTTGCTAAATGGGGTTTGGGGTGCTATATTTAGCATAGCACCCCAATATAGCACCTGCTGTGGAGATGCATTAAATATAGCACCCCAAAACTCATTTAGCAGTGCCACCACAGCTGCTAAAGTAGCATTTGTTTAGCTCAACTGCTATAGCAGTTCCCGATCTGGAACTGCAATAGCATCTGGATAGCAGCCCATGGGCCAAGTATCACACAGAACCACTTGTGAAATCTCACCCCTCCCCCCACTGCTCATTTCAACCCACATACAACTGGGACGTCTTGGTAACACCCAAAAGGTTTCACCATTCCAAGCTACAATATATTGTAGCTTGCAGTGTGTAGCAACCCTGCCTGGGGCTGGTAAGACTGCGGCAAGGTGCCCTGGAAAAGTAAATGTAGAAGCTTGGATAACTCCCGTTGGTGGAGATGGCCTTAAGTCCTCTTGATTACGCCATGGACGCACATTGATAACAGGTGATTTTTCTTCAATACAAATACCTGAGAAAATCTGCCTTCAAGAGAACAAATTGGTCTTGAGGGTGGCTTCCAGACCATTTTAGGGTTTGGCCTATGAACCCTCCAACCCATGAGGTCTTCAGTTTGGCTTGAGGACTATTGGTGGTTCTCAAGTCAACTTGAGGACCAATTTCCTTTGATTCTCAAGTTGTTGTCCAGAGCAAGAAGGGACTTTGCATCCAAACAAGACTGCCTTACCTGAGCAGGAATGATTCTGTGAAACTTCCTTGGATCCACAAGCATATAAGCCTGCAAACCACCTCAGTGGTTTTCAGGCTGATCTACAGACTCCAGCAGTCCAATCTTCTCTGCAAAGATTTGACTAAAATATTTTTCTTCAAGGAATACATTCTCCAAAATGTGAAAGAGGCTAAGCTCCTGCTAGCCAAGTGTGCAAATCAATCTTGGGCTTTCTGTCCCAGACATCATCAGCTTGTGGGTCCTGGGGTTATATTTTACAACATTTATCCCCAAGCCCCTTGCTGTGGGATGTTTTGAAGTTGGCTACAAGCCAACTTCAACTCACTTGGCAGTTTTCTCAAAGGTGGATCCAAATCTGCCTTGTATTGTGAGCCAACTGTGACAGCTCTGTGGCGGCCCAGCAATGGAAGAAGGCTCAGGTTAGTGTCCCGGATCTTGGTTCCTCAGCTCAATGGATATGTATTGCACAAATTCCCTGCATGTGGCATTCTCAGCAATGGTAGATGGCTCAGGTTACGGTCCTGGATCTCAGTTCCTCAAATTAACCTTCCCTACCCTGCTTAGGCCTGCTACACTGCCCTGCCCAGCCCTGCTACCCAACCCAGCCCAGCCCATTCCTGCTAACCCTGGCCAATTGATCAGATTTCTCTGATCAATTGGCCTTTGTTTTTGGAACCCCCACCTAATAGTCATCAACTGACTGTATTTTCAACTCCTACAGGTCTACCACGTCTCACATCTGCAATGGGGAAAAGAGCAGTCTATGTATTTCATTATATTTACTGTGATACCACACTGCCAGCATAATTGCCTAGGTTGAGTTCATCCCAGTTAAACTAGGATGCAAACAACCAATTTAAATTAGGTTGAACTCAACCAATGAAATATAAAACCAAGGGGGGTCCCTTGGATTTATATTTCATCAGTTTATTTCAACCAAGTTTAAATTGGTTGAGTGCATCCCAGTTTAACTGGGATGACTTCATCCTAGGCAATTATGCTGGCAGTGCCAATACTAATTGTTGTTGTCTTTTCCTTTTGCCATTTTTTATTGTTTTGATATTTGGATACCTTAATGTTAAAAGTTTAGGCGTTGTGTCCTTCTTATTTAGACAGAGCAGTTAAATAATTGAATTCCACTCTTGAGAAACAGCTGAAAAACTTAATAATAAGAAAAAAATAAAGATAGTTAATATTTTGAATACAAATTTTAGAGTCATTAATCAAAGTAAAATTATCACCTTAATAATAACACTAATGTTTGTTATTCCATAATAGTTGAGAGATCCAAGAGTGGCCCTGGACCAGAGGTTTTTTGGAGGAGAGTTGTTGTAGTTTTGTTTCTTGAAGTTGTTGATGATGAAGGTTTGAGTTTTGTTCTTCTTCTTTTTGTGATGAATTCTCAATGGATGGACAAGTTCAGAACTTCAATGTTTTAAAAAGGAGTATCCACACTCTAAATACTACATTTGACTCCTGTTGCACTCAGGACATGCTCCAGTTGAATAATATTCTGTGGTGCAGTTTTTAATGTTGAATATTGTGATCCACAGTGTTTCCAAATATCAGCACATTGGATAATGACTTGGTAGCCTAGTTGGTAAAGGCAGCACTTCTAGTATAGTGTCTTAGCTTCTGCTAAGGTTGCTGATTCAAATCCTGCTCAAGTCAATCATTTTCTGCTAAATGTCTGAAAAATGCTTTGTTAATTCTAACACGATTAACAGTCGAAATGTGCTTTGCGCATACTATGCATTTACATATGAGACTATACAGTATGCACTTATGCAATATGCAATTATGGACTTTGATCTCCAAATGCATTGCCATTTATTATGGACTTTATGTCCAACTTTGGAATATGCAAAATGCTATTATGCAATATGCAATATCTACTTATTATGCAATATGTATTGTCTCAATGTATAGACTAGCTTGAAATTGGTTGACTTTAGGGTCTCTTGGTCTCACACTGTGGGTCAGGGGGTGTGTTGAATATTGTGATCCACAGTGTTCCAAATATCAGCACATTGGATAATGACTTGGTAGCCTAGTTAAAGGCAGCACTTCTAGTATAGTGTCTTAGCTTCTGCTAAGGTCGCTGATTCAAATCCTGCTCAAGTCAATCATTTTCTGCTAAATGTCTGAAAAATGCTTTGTTAATTCTAAAATGTTAATTCTAACAGTTAATAACTCCAACACTTAATAACTCTTATTGGATTGAATTTAATGTTAAATCACGGATCTCGGGATGACACCATTCTGGGGACCTGATTTGAATCATCAAATTCATAAAAATAATGGTGCTAAGGCATCCAAGCATCAAAACAAGATGAAGCATCAAAGGTGTTAGAATTAACAAAGCATTTTTCAGAAATTTAGCAGAAAATGATTGACTTGGGCAGGATTTGAAGCAGTGACCTTAGCTTGAAGCTAAGACACTATATTAGGAGTGCTGCCTTTAAAAACTAGGCTACCAATTCCATACCTGACTGGTTGCTAAGAAAACACTGTGGATTACAGCATTTCAACAAAAGGGAAATGCATCTGTTATGTAGAGAGAGTTTAGGAGTAAAAGAAGGATCTGTATCATGGCCCAGGGTTATATATAGCCCTCACAATCTCTATCCAACCATCCCTCTGAAGAATATGAAACCAAATTCCACCCAACTCCATTAGAAGTCAGTTCAGCATACAATGAAATCAACAACTATCACTTAATGAAGTCTGGGATCAATGTTATCATTGATCCTCTTGAAAATACTGAGGTGAATGCTATTGCAGAATTCACTCCTTATAAATGTCAGCCTGGGTTTGGAACCAACCGTGGTTAATGGTTGTAACTAAGTCAGGTTGATGATTTGAAAGTGGTTTGTTGGTAAAAAATCCTGTAAAAGGATTAGTCCTCAATCAGTAAGTCTTGTCTGAGAGGCTTTCTCTAAAAAGGGCGCATCCAAATCAATACAGAGTATTAATAGGCATCCAAGGAGTTACTCACTTGGGTTGGTGGTTCTTACCTTATTGAAGGTAAGGTGCGGCCAATTATTAATGATATAACAGTATTAAACTATTGATTATCCAGAATTGGGGTATTGGTGGAGAATGGGGAACTAAGCAAGGTAATTAGTGATAATTTGATGGAAATTAGTGGCATTAGGGTGAATTGTTACTGATTTAGAAAGGACTAGCTCTTTAGGGAACCAAGGTATCCATCCTCTTTCTAATTCAAAAGGAGTGATGTCAGTACTACTATGTTTACTGGAATTATAAGCAAATTCCAATGCTGGTAATAATGAACACCAGTCATGTGAGTAATTTTCTTTATCCTTAAATGCTAGACCATAAGCACAATATCTTCTAAAATTATTACATCCTCTAAAGTCTGAATCATTCTTTCAGTTAATCCATCAGTTTGAGGATGATAAGCTGTAGAGAACTTCAATTGGGTGCCACATAAATCATATAAAACCTTTCCAGAATTCAGGTGTAAATTTAGGATCTCTGTTGGTAATAACATATCCAGGACAGCCTACATCAGCTATAATTTTGTGCCAAAATAATAGTGCTACATAAAATGCATTATTTTCTTTGTGACAGGGTAAGAATTAAGCTCTCTTGGAGAATCTGGCAACTACTACTAATACAGAATTGTATTTATTCATCCCAGATGGAGGTAATCCTGTAACAAAATCCATGCTAATTACAGACCATCTTTCTGTGGGTTCTTCAATTTCCTGTAGTAAACCATATATTTTTCCTGTAGCTTTATTGGCTTTTTGACACCTTTCACATGATTCACAATACTCTTTGGTTGCAGTTCTATAATGGGGCCACCAAGCTATATGCTTAACTCTTTCTATAGTCCTGTCAAATGGAAAATGTCCTGCTGTGATATTTCATTGCATTCCTTGAGAAAAAGATTAATGTGTTCCTTTTTAGCCAATACTACTTGTCAGCTTGCTACTAGGTCAGAGACAACCTGACTAGACCAAATAAAATAAATAAATAAACAATATGTTATTACACATTTAATAAAAGGTAATAAATGAATAATAATAGAATAAAACAACATAAAAAAGTAATATGGAAATGATAAATACATTATTACATAATAACGTAATAATATGTAAATAGGGGTATCAAACATGACCAAATCCACAATTATCTAATCAATGGGTTTCACCAAATCTACAATTATGAAACCAGTCAATAAAAATTCCAAATAATGGAATTATTTGCACTAGACGTGTCAAGTATCAACAAAAAAAACCCCAATTTCTACCCATCTGTCACACTCATGTCAACTGATGGTAGAGTTCAATATCACTACCAAATGGCTCATCCAATCTTATGGCATGCATCACCTTACTTGATCCCTTTTCTAGGTCAAGAAGTAATTAGCCCAAGATGAAAACCTAAACCACAAGTACCAACCTATCACCGGCTTACCTTTGTTTACCTTGGCCAGTTTGACCTTGATCCTTGGGTCCAGCAGCCTGCCATATCCAAGAATTGTCAGTGTCTATTACTCAGTCCCTCTCTCACTAACAGCCACTTATCTTTAAACCAATCAAAAATTTTCCAAAACAGAGTTTCTAAGGCACAAACAATTTCTGCTACAGGCGCAAACCATCTGGGTGGTCTGTTCTTGGCCAAATTCTATCAACCTTGGCAAGCTCTTCCGTCTGATCAGCAAGTCATCAATATCTCAAATCTGAAATGGGGTGGGTGATGTTTCATTAGATCTCTAGCCAAAATAGGGATTGCTACACTCTCCTCTCTTACCAAATCACAAAGCAATCTTTGCTAATATGCAACTTACTACTAAGGATTACCCATACTACAACTCCAAGACAATTGGCTTGGATTAAAAGGGCTTGGTGGATGCCTTAAATTCTGCTCCACCCATGTTGGTCTTCTTTTTGCATGCTTGTGCACATAATCCAACTGGAGTAAATCCAACTTGAGATCAATGGAAAGAATTGGCCAACATCTTCCTTGCTAAAGGTCACTATTCCTTCTTCAATTGTGCCTACCATAGTTTTGCATGCGGTGACCTGGATAATGACGCCTGGGCTGTTTGTCACTTTGTAAGACCAAGAAGAGGCCAGTCAAATACCGATTCAGATCAGTGTCTTACAACGTGGTGAAATCTCTAACCCTGCCGCTTATGGCGCTTGCATTGTTGAGTTTCTTGTTGCTTTCAAAAAAATACAAGTACTTGTATTACAAGAATGACCTTGATGTTAATCTCCTTCTCACTGCTTTTTTTTCAGGTTTCCACAATTCTGAATGAGCCCCACCACTTTGAAAAATGAAAGAAGGATTTCAAAGCCATGGCTGATTGGATTACTTATTTATGTATGTAAAACGTTTCTCTCCTTTTACAATTTAAAACAATTCAATACAATTCATAATTTATCTTTAGCTTTACCCCCATCTCATTTCCATCTCATCTTGTCCTATCCTATCCTATACGACTTCAAACTACCAACACCCTACCCTAGCCCAGGCTGGACCATGTTCATCCTCAGCAGCCAAGGAGGAAAGAGAATAACAAGAATAACAAGAACTACTAACTCAACAAGACGACTATCATGAACAACATCATCATTGTTATCATGTCCACTCTTCCTCACCATCAACATCACCACTCTTTTCGCTCTAGTTCAGCCCACTCACTCACAAACTATCTCAACCAATATGCCCCTACCACCAATGGAATGGACCAAACTCAATCCAGCCGTTACTACCTCCCAACCCGCTCTCAGCCATGGATGTCTCATCAGACCAACTTATACCGACTCAACCAGCTACCGGCTAATAAAGCCTTCCTCTTTGGTAGTCACTTGGCTGCCGGTACATCCTTAAATGGACTCTTCATCCTCAATCATCCCCCAATGGTCCAACGGACATTCTAGTCTATGGCGGCATAAAAAATGTCTCTAGCTAGGCTAACAACAAGCTTTGGATCCTCTGTCTTCATCCCGCCAAGCTCATCGGGAACGGCACTGCCAACAGCATCTTGATGACATATATGCCCAGCTGTGTCACCCCAACACCCCAGAACAAGCGCAACACAACCAACACGACTCCTGGGGGCGGTCCGGAGAGTGCCAATAACAACTCGCCCAGTGGCCTTGATGCCCCGGCTGGCCATCTGATCTTTTCTGGCTTGGCCTTGGCCACCTTGATGCTTTTGCTCACCATGCTCTGCTGCAAGGAACCTGGGAAACTTTCAATTAGATCCCAATGGCGCACTCCTCATCTGTGGATACTCATTGGTGCTTGGCATACCCTTGTAACCAGCTGCTGTTTGATTGGCCTTGCTGTCGTCATTGCTCTCTTTGAGACACACTTCTCCGCCCCTGCGCTCTCCCTTGTCCGACAAGGGTTCTTCAATGGCCAAACCAGCCACTCCAAGCTACTTCCTAAATATAATCTCAGCCAGAGAGTTTCTTTAGGATATAGGCTGAGATAAAACTCATGCTAGACTTGGTCTTGCAATTGCCATTGTTAATAAAGACGGTGAAGGTGGATATAGTTCTTATGAAGAACCAAAGACAAGTGAGACTCAGGAACACTTCTGCAAGTGATGAGTAAGTAAAGCCACACCTTATTAAGAACCAAAGACAAGTGAGACTCAGGAACACTTCTGCGAGTGATGAGTAAGTAAAGCCACACCTGTGAGAATTAGACAAGCGTGGATGAGCGGGAGTTGATGAAACAAGGATGATGAGGAAAACTTGAATGATATTGTGCACCTTATGAAGAACCAAAGACAAGTGAGACTCAGGAACACTTCTGCGAAGTGATGAGTAAGTAAAGCCATACCTGAATGAAATGATAACAAAGATAACATGAGTTTGAGAGAAAGGATGATTGAGATGATAAGAAACTAGATCAGACCTGTGAGAATTAGACAAGCATGGATGAGTGTGAGTTGAAGAAACAAGGATGATGATGAAAACTTGAATGAAGAAAAGAGAAATTACAGTTAAGATAAAAAGGTAATTTATCTATCTACATGATTAGGTTTCAGATCTCCTTATCTCACGGTTTGCGCATCTTGAGCCGCTGCAGTTGATCAGCAGATGAGTCTAGATCTGTGACACTTCAATAGTTAAAACTCAAGCTCAATAACAAGCTTCTCAAGCGCCCGCTTGTCCACCTGCCCTTCTCAAGCGCCCGCTTGTCCACCTGCCCTTCTCCAAACAATTTCCTCACATCTCCTGAAAAGGTAACAGCACCTTCCTTGCCGGTAGCTTCCACTTCCATCCTCCCCGTCTCCCGCGGACACGGGTCTTTCTAGACATCATGAGTGATGCAGACTCAACGAGTGGGCTCAGTGGCAAACATGGTTGGCCGTCAGCAACGGCCTGCAAGGAACAAGTGGTGATGGAATAGAGAGATTACGGCTTGGCCAAAGAGTTTGAGGAAGATTTGGTTGAAGAAGACAAGGAGGAGGAGGATGACTTGGTATATAAACAACAAATGAAGGCCCAATGGATTGGATTTACTGGGTGGGCTGTTACCTGCTTATTATCGGGCGTTGATAAACGCACGCCAAGCGCGCACGCCAACGCCAACCCGCACGCCAATTTGTTTTGGCGTGCGGGGCCTACACGCCAATTTTTTTGGCGTGTAGGGTCTACACGCCAAAATAAATTGGCGTGTGGGAACCACACGCCATTTTTGGCGTGCGGGTCTCACACGCCAATTTATTTTGGCGTGTAGACCCTACACGCCAAAAAAAATTGGCGTGTAGGCCCCGCACGCCAATTGTTTGGCGTGCGGGTCCCACACGCTCACGTAATCGAATGGGCCCTCCCATTCGATTACGTGAGTGGGGGATGTGTATATCCCATACACATAATACATACATGTATTATGTGTATGGGATATACACATCCCCCGCTCACGTAATTGAATGGGAGGGCCCATTCGATTACGTGAGCGAGGCCCCTCCTGGCTGACGAGGTTATACAACCTCGTCAGCCGGGAGGACTTCCTCCCGGCACGAGGCTGTATAACCTCGTCAGCCAGGAGGACTTCCTCCCGGCTAACGAGGTTATACAACCTTGTCAGCCAGGAGGAAGTCCTCCTGGCCGACAAGGTTGTATAGCCTCGTCGGCCGGGAGGACTTCCTCCGGGCCGACGAGGTTATACAACCTCGTCGGCCAGGAGGAAGTCCTCCTGGCCGACGAGGTTGTATAGCCTCGTTGGCCGGGAGGACTTCCTCCTGGCTGACGAGGCTATACAACCTCGTCAGCCAGGAGGAAGTCCTCCTGGCCGACGAGGTTAAACAACCTCGTTGGCCAGGAGGAAGTCCTCCCGGCCGACGAGGTTATACAACCTCGTTGGCCAGGAGGACTTCCTCCTGGCCGACGAGGCTATACAGCCTCGTGCCGGGAGGAATTCCTCCCGGCTGACGAGGTTGTATAACCTTGTCAGCCGGGAGGGGCCTCGCTCACGTAATCGAATGGGCCCTCCCATTCGATTATGTGAGCGAGGACCCGCACGCCAATTGTTTGGCGTGCGCTCCCACACGCCAATTGTTAGCGCACGCCAAACAATTTGGCGTGCGGGGCCCACACGCCAAAAAAAATTGGCGTGTAGGCCCCGCACGCCAAAAAAAATGGGCGTGCGGGTTGGTGTTGGCGTGCGCGCTTGGCGTGCGTTTATCAACGCCCCTTATTATCAAGTGGATTGAACTCTTCCAATGTGGAATATGTTGCTGATTGTATCAAGAAAGCAGTTTGAGCTAAACTATAATGATCTTGCACTCAGCTCAAACAAAGCATCCTGATATCACAAATGACATCCCCACTCATCATCTTGGATTTCTGAATCCTTCTTATTGAGAATCAAACTGTTGTTTTCAACCCGGACCTGAACTTGGCTTGTTTGTAGTATTCATTTTTCAATCACCATCAACTACTCACTTCATATATAACAAATAAAACTCATGCTGATCTGTTACTAATTACTATTTTGTTCATTTTAATTATTTTTTGTTACTGTTTAGGCGCCTCAAAATGACTCAAGCTTTTCCAAACCTCACTGAGAGACAACAGCTCACAACACGTACTTGGTTGAACCAACAGGAAACTTTGGCCTCTGAACCCAATCAACCACAATACCCTTGCCTATTCCCTCCCCAATACAATCTGATGTGCTAGTGACTGGTAACAGATCTTGTAAGAACTGTAACGTACATTGGTCATGTGCTATTCTTCTTGATCCAGAACAGTCACAGCACACTAGTGAGGAGGAAGGAGGTGAGGGATCTTTGGCCTCTGAACCCAACCAACCAAAAGATCTGATGCCCATTCCCTCCCCAATCCAAGCTGATGTGCCGGTGACAGGTCAAAGATCTTGTAAGAACTGTAACATACATTGGTGATATGCTCTTCATCTTGATCAAGAACTGTCACAGCAAATTAGTGGGGATGAAGGAGGGGATAAATATCAGAAAAATGTGAACACAAATCGCAACTTGGGAGACCCAACCTTCTGTAGAGATGTGTTGCACTTAATTATGCAAGAAAAAAGGATGCTCAATTGTGTTTTGATCCAGGACTCATTGCCAAAGAGGCACCAATGTGTGTAACAAAGTTATTGATTTTATTGGAATTCAAGAACACAAGCAACAAAATATCTAGAATTAAGCAGATAAATCAGCATGGATTGGCACTGCAAGGACATAAAATAAAATGCAAGAGTCAGGAAGCTGGCAGTGTGTTGTTCTGCAAGTCAATGTTGAATTATTCACCTTAGTTGAAGAGTGCAAGTGTTATGGGGCGTAACAGTCCACGTAATCCATCATTACTAGATTCAACATTTTCCAACAAGGGTGGGGCTGCTTCTGGTTCCTCCTCGTTGTAAAGTTCATGCCACTGATCCTTGAGGTTGGCTAGAAGATTATGCAGAACAACGTAGATGATGATCCACTTTACCATTGCCTTCATCTCACAAGGGTTCCTGATTTGTGATCAAATTTCTTGCAAACTGGCAAATCAACCCTTTACAATTCCAATGGCATGTTCAATTTGTACTCTTCATTGGGCTAGATGGTAATTTACATCCACATTCTCAGTTATAAGTAAATAAGAACCTTTGTAGGCTGGAACAGTATGTTGATCACTTGAATAAGCAGAGTTGGCCAGGAGGAATTGGTGTTGGTCAAAGAATTGTTCTGGATTTTGAGCAAGCTTCATATTAGAGAAGACATAACAATTGTGACAGGATCCTGGGTAGCCTGCAAGGTACAATATGAAATTTTTGTTTATGTCACAAACAAGAGTGACTGAAATGGAGTAACTGTTTGGAAAGAAAACAACACATCAGCTAAGAATCCGTAAAATAGTGGGACCAATGCAAACAATCAAACCGTTTTTTTTTATCCCAGTAGTGGTTACTGTCCACTGGAGGCTTTTGACTCAGTGGAATGGTTTTCCATCAACAAAGCCAACACATCCAGGGAAGCCTTCTCTTGCATGAACTGAGATGATTCCATACATTCTTCTTGAGTCAGCCATGATACCAAGTGTGATTGCAATTGATAAAGAATCTTGATCACCCAACAGGTGTATTAAAGGTTGATTGTTCCATAGCCAACTTGGAAGAGATTCTTGAGTCTGAACACAGAAGCACCGTTTCTGTTTGATCCAAGACGGAACATAGCAATAGAAAGTTGGACTGATGGGTCTTGTTGAGGATTCTGAGAGGAGTTGTGAAAGATTGGGTTTGAATCAATCAGTTGAAGAAGATTGAGGAAACATGGGAACGGCATTTGAAAAAGCCGGAGGAAGCATGATTGAGGAAGTTCTTGAATGATTGAAAGGTTGTATTGAGGATGGAATTGTGTAGTAGTGCCTCTGGCATTGAGGTATTGTTTCTGGATTTTTGATCAACAATAAAAGTAGAAATCTTCAATTCTTGAGTCAAAAATCAATACTGTTTCAGCAGAGTTGGCTGCTTGAAATAATTTCTTGTGTTGAGAGGGTGCTTGTTGCATGTTTGGATGAGGTGAGGTGTGATGTTTGCTTGGTTTGACAAGAGGCAATGGATTGAACGGTGAAGGGTGAGCTGATGTGAGATGTGATTTTATTGGGTTATTTTGGAAATGAAGGATTTGGATGGAAAACCAGGGTTTTTCATTTTCAAAATCCGTTTGCTTTTTAGCTACCCCGTTTTGAAAACCCGTTGAATAGAAATTGTGGATTTGGCAATTTCTAATCAATAGGGGGTATCAAATATGACCAAATTCACCATTATCTAATCAACTGGTTTTGAAAATCCACCATTTTCACAAACCATGGATACCTATATAAAATGGTTCAAAATCCTCAAAAGTGAAATTTTGTTGAAAAACCTAATTCACTGGTTTTAATTGTGGATTTGATCATATTTGATACCCCCTAATGGGTTTTAATGGTGGATTTGGTCATATTTGATACCCCCTAATGGGTTGTTTTGGAAATGAAGGATTTGGATGGAAAACCAGGGTTTTTGATTTTCAAAATCCATTTGCTTTTTAGCTACCCTGTTTTGACAACCCATTGATTAGAAATTGTGGATTTGGCAATTTCTAATCAACGGGTTTTAATGGTGGATTGGGTCATATTTGATACCCTATTATTTATAATTCTAAGATATTTTAATTCATAAGATATTCAATTACATATCTTATACATGACATATTCCAAGGATAAGGAATGTGGGCGTAATCAGAAGGAAAGAGTGACATCTTTTACTCGCTGGATATTTCAAGTGAAAGGTGGGGAAATTTTTTACAAGTTAAGGGTCTTGTGTAACAAGAGCTCATAGAGTAACCTGTATTATTCATGTGTTATTTAATGAAAGTATGTTAAAGTATTTGTGTTAATTTAATAATAATAATAGGGGGTATCAAATATGACCAAATCCATGATTATCTAATCAACAGGTTTCACCAAATCCACAATTATGAAACCAGTTGATAAAAATTCCAAATAATGCAATTATTTGCTGTCAAGTATCAACAAGAAAAACCCCAATATAATTACAAAAACCACAATCCTCCACAATTCAACCAATCACAACTCAGGATTCAAACTTGCCAAATATACAACCCCAATACAATCAATAATCCTCCACAAGTCAACCCCAACCAACAATCAATTGTCCCCAATACAACTCCACCCAATCACAACACCAGATTGGTCCTTCAGGTTTCCTCAAAATTTTGTGGTGAGATTTCTCATAAAATATCAATCAATTGACCACTCATACTAACCCCTTGTTCAGTCTTATTTCCATCTACCTGTCTTGTTCCATCCAGTCCTCATCTTTATTTAATGTTATCCTTCTACTCCTCAGTCAATTTTTGGTCTTTTCTTTCTTTTCATCTCAATTTTATCTTTTCTAATCTATTCTATTTTGTCAGTGTGTCAGCTCTTTAGTCATAAAAACTTTAGATTCAAAATTCTTTTACAGCATTAGACCTTGTTTTTCCTCTAAAGATATCATCGACATCGGTGGTGTACATATTCCTTCCTTTCGAATTTATTTTACTCTCATCCCAGCTAATTTTTCTTTCCAAACCACCCACCCCTCTCTCACTTCAATCTACTCAACACATCTCGACATGATCTCCTTTCCTCAACTCCTCAATCATATCCGACTCCAGTGCCACAGGCATTTTACCTCTCCCCATCAAGGTACGAGTGAAGTCTTTCTTCTCTCTCAAAGATAAGATCTATCTTGAAAGGTTGTAACATACACAACAAATATGAATAAGAGTTCTAACAAAGCGAAATTCATTCTAGTCCTCGATACGCTTTCACCTAACTGTAAAAAACAGATTTTTGACCTAAACGCTACGTCAAATTTTGAAGAACGATATGATAATAACTGAGGTTGTCCATTTCTGCTCATACTTCTAGTTTTGTGCATCCCGAGAATAGCAAGAAGAAATGAGCTTGAGCCGATTCATAAGAAAAGTTGTCTGTATTGATAGTGGCCTTAGTTTCTGTGCACCGATGTTCTATAAATCAAGTCATAATTCGGAAGCTCACGTCTTGACCGTTGCTGCTTTTGAGCTGTGGGTGACAGCAATATATCCTCTGAAAGGGTTGACGAAGTATTACAACCCCTGCACAGGTGTACAGGGTGGGTGCCAATTGTTTGGCGTACGCCACTAGAGAAGTGACTCGAACGATTGATCACGCATAGTCAAGTGTATAGTCAAGTATCCAGGAAATTAATCAGCAGCAGAAAGCTAGCCATCTTGGCTACACGATAGATGTTGAAAGAATTCTTACTTATCATTCCACGCCCCTCCAAGTGCTCAGCTGCTCCCGGGATGTGTCTGTCTGCGCTCGTTATATATCTCATACAATATCCGATTGTTGCCTGTTGTTCTTTGAAGTCTCCGTGCTCGGTACAATAAAACGACGCATAAGTTGTTTTAGTCGCTACCAAGAGGACCATGAGAAGTGTGAAGAGGGAGCTGGAGGCGAAGAGCATGGTTGAGCTTACTGATAGAGGGAATGATTGATGGACGCTGAGCGACGCAGCAGGAAAACTAATGGGACACTTATATGCTGTCCAGGGCTTCAACAGGCGTCACCACATGCCCATCAGCGCCACTGTTGAAGTTGTCAGAAGCTTGCGTCACGTGAGCACCTCCTGGACGCCATTGCTGAGCGCCCATATTGATCGCGGCAGCATGAATGACCGCCACCATGACTGGTTCCATATGCCGCTGGATTTGCGCCTAGTACGAATTGTTGCGGAGGAGCAACGAGAATAGGGCGGCACGCATCAGCTCACTCCCTGCCGGCTACTCAATAGGCCCCGCACATGTCACATGCACTAGCCTGTACAACAGCTCAGAAGGCGGGCCTCTGTGACGAATTGTATTGGAATTGGAGATATAACATTTTATTGCAGCTTCAACTTAAAAACCAACAGTACTAAGAAAACTTTTAGACAAATAAGATAGAAGATGAAAAGATAAGTGAGTCGTGAAAAACAGAGATAAGTTTAAGATAGTGAAACAGAGAGAGAACATAACAATAAGAGTGAATGAGATTTATTATGTACCGTCTTATATTCAAGACATAGCTAGAGCTCTATGTATGTAGAATGAAAGAAGACTTTGGGATGATATAGGATATGAAATAAACTCAAGGCTAAACTGAAGGGAAAAGAGTCAAAATTGGAAAGTCAAGAAATAGATAAGATAAAGAACTAAAGAGGGAAATTCTTAGCCAAGTACCTCCACTTGGGTTAATTTGAACTCCTCCTGTATCTTCTATAAAATCAAATTTACAAGTTTTTTTTAGGAAATGAATTGGTTTTTAGGGTGCTTGGCAGTGTATCAGGGGAAAATTAATGGGATAGTTTGAATTTACAGAATCAGATTTCTTCTGGCTCAAGTTGTTCAATGTGTTGCTAGTTGGTCAACATGTTGCTTCTTGAGCTTGCTCTTCTTTGCCCATTGTGTCAACAAACTGTACTATATTCCACTAAATGTGGTGTGTAAAGAAATGAATAAATGAGTCTTACACTTTTACAAGTGTAAATAAGAATAGATTTGAATATCAATATTACTTTGGTTTTTTGTTAAAACACTAAGTATAAATTTAAACAGTTCATGACCCTGCTGAAAAACTTTTGATGGGGAAATAGTTCCACAGAAGGGCTAACCAGACTTTAACACGGTTGTTCCAATTAAATTAAAGTCAATGAATTTAATTGGGATGTTTTGGATGAGTCTAACTAGTTAGATAGTTATAAGTGAAAAGGCCAGTCCTCCATACTTACAGGAGAAGTTGGGTGCCTTTGTATCTTATAATAAGTTATCTATTTTAATTTTAAACTGATGGGAGGTTCTTCTTCAATTTGGGGACGAAACCTCCTCTTTAAATATTAAATATGGTTTAACCAATCCCTCTGTCAAATTATTTTGTCAGTGGTGTTTGGGGGAAAATTACCAGTTGAATATGATCAACTTGTTTGTGGTGAGAGGTGGGAAGCTGATGCCATCTTTAATTAAAATGATATCATTTCTATTTCACTTTAATTGAAATAGTATAATTATATGTCACATTAATAGGGGGTATCAAATATGACCAAATCCATGATTAAAACTCTTTGATTAGAAATTGCCAAATCCACAATTTCTAAGCAACAGGTTTTCAAAACGGGGTAGCTAAAATTTAAAAGCAAACAGATGTTGAAAATGAAAAACCCTGGTTTTCCATCCAAATCCTTCATTTCCAAAATAACCCATTAAAATTACATCTCACATCAGCTCATGTTTCACAGTTAAATACATTGCCTCTCGTCAAACCAAGAAAACTTCACCCCTTACCTGAATCAATCATGCAACAAGCACCCTCTCAACTATTAAAATTGAGTTTATTTCTATGAAACAAAAAACCAGAGCTGAAGAAAAGATAGAACATTTAAGAAGGTTAAAAAAAAGAAGAATAATTGAAAGAGAATGTAGTGAAGCATACCGTTGATCTGCTTATGGATAAGTGATGGCTATTTTTAAAAGAGGAATAGAAGTTAAGGGATTCTTTAAGAAATACTAGTTAAATAAAGATGAAGAAAAGAAAGATTAGTGAGTTTTGAAAACAAACAACATAGAGAAAGTGACATAGTGAAAGGAAGATCAAAGAAGAAACAAACATCAATATAATTCAGAATAAGAATCTTGTTATAAGTAAATAAGGAATAGAAGCGTTGACGAGAGTAGAAGCTGTTGGTGAGTTGATGAGCAAAGGTAAGATAAGAACTGGTTAGATTGGGGGTTATGCCATCGATGATAGTGGTTGATATTACTTCACACTTTTCCTTGAAAGTTATTTGAAGAAGGTTGATGATTATCAAATTTTTCTTGAGAATGAGTAGTTGAACCAGGTTGATCTTGACGGGGTTAAGGAATTGGCAAATGAGCTTATGATGTCTTTTTCAAGGGGGATTGAATGAGGAAGCGCTGCAGTGGGCGCGCTGCAATGCAAACTTATTGATATTGCGGATTGCTGTCACTTGAAAACTCAACATCAACACAAGCAACTGTTTCAAGCGGCCAACTCTGCTTCAGCAGTATTGATTTTTGACTCAGAAAACAATGACTCTTCAGCAGTATTGATTTTTGACTCAGGACTTGAAGATTTCTATTTTTATTGTTGATCAAAACTCCAGAAACAATACCTCAATGACAGAGGCACCACTACACAATTCCATCCTCAATATGACCTGCCAATCATTCAAGAACTTCCTCAAGCTTTTTCAAATGTCTTTCCCATGTTTCCTCAATCTTCTTCAACTGATTGGGTCAAATCCAATCTTTCACAACTCCTCTCAGAATCCTCAACAAGACCCATAAGTACAACTTGCTATTGCTATGGGCCATCTTAGATCAAACAAAAATGGTGCTGCTGTTTTCACAATCAAGAATCTCTTCCAAGTTGGCCATGGAACAATCAACCTTTAAACCTGTTGGGTGATCAAGATTCTTCATCCAATGCGCTCACACTTGGTATTATGGATGACTCAAGAAGAACATATGGAATCATCTCAGGTCATGAAAGATGAAGGCTTCCCTGGATGTGTTGGCTTTTTTGATGGAACAACCATTCCACTGAGTCAAAATTCACTGGTGGATGGTAACCACTACTGTGATCAAAAACAACAGTTGGTTTTTTTGCATTGGCTCCACTATTTTACGGATTCTTAGCTGATGTGTTGTTTGCTTTCCAAACAGTTACTCCATTCCCATCACTCTTGTTTGTGACATAAACAAAAATTTCATATCCTACCTTGCAGGCTACCCAGGATCCTGTCATGATTGTTATGTCTTCTCAAATATGAAGCTTGCTCAAAATCCAGAAAAATTCTTTGATCATCACCAATTCCTCCTGGCCAACTCTACCATTCCAGCCTACAAAGGTTCTGATTTGCTTATACCTGAGAATGTGGATTTCAATTACCATCTAAACCAATCAAGAGTAAGAATTGAACATGCCATTGGTATTCTAAAGAGTCAATTTGCCAGTTTGCAAGAAATTAAATAAAAAATCAGGAACCCTGGTGAGATGAAGGTAACATTCAAGTGGATCATCACCTGCATTGTTCTGCATAATCTTCTAGCCAACCTCAAGGAAGGGGACAACTAGACCAGTGGCCCCTATGGGCACATTCAAGGATTTAATAGGCCACTAGGCCCCCTCCCAACCCCCCATCGCACCCAAGGCCCAGGAAAAATGTGCAAGGGACACATTTGGGCCTAAAGGGACACAGGAAGTCCACACAGAGGCATACCAGGCACCAAGTGCCCCGTCTAAGCCCCCTAGAGACACTCCAAACCAGGACAAAACAATGGTCACTTGTCTAGAAGTGACATCAGAAAGTACAATGGCCCCTTATTAATTTGCAATGTCACTTGTAGCCAAGTGATAATTGTTTTTTCCTGGTGCCAGCACCCAAAGTGCCCCCCCAAAGTCACCACAAGGCCTTATGCTCCATTCATTTCTTGTATTCCCACTGCAAAAGGTACATAATTCCAGGAGAGGCTGCTGACACCTGTTTTCCTTTGAAATCCAACCAACAGAAACACCGTTTTCTCCTCCTCCTTCAAACGTTAGAGGTATTTCCATGCAACAACAATGTCTGGTGATCATGAACAAGGACACAAGTGCTGTTTCCTCATAAAATGTATGACAATAAACCTCCTTCTTACTACTTTCCACCCCAATAAACTGCAAATCAGGTTTGGATCCTGGCAAAAATGCACTGAGCTTGCTCAGCATCCCGCTTTAACTCCTGAGGAAAACAAGTATCTGAAATTTCTTGCCAACAAAATCAAATCCAATTACAAGCAGTCAGACAATGAAGGTAACCATTCCTCAAATTTCCCAGCTCCAACAAACATGTTTTACCCTCCAGCTAGCCAAATAATCCAACATCCCACTCCCAATGTCAACAATTTCATTCCTTGGTTTCCTGACCTCCCCAAACACCTCCCTCCCCCTAGTACAACCTTTCCAAAGCTCTCTGAGTTTCCTTCAGCAGAAAACCAGGCACCAAAGATTGATCCCACACCAGTTGAGGAACCGGCTCAAATGGACAACAAACCCGCTTGAATTGACAACGGCTGGCCCAATGTTATGAACCCGGCATGTGGCGCCATCCACCCACAAGGATTAGCCAGGAGCAACAGCAAAGGCCAAAGTACCTATCTCACCCCTTCTGGAAAGGCTTTCCTGGATAGTATGACTTCCATCAATGCCAAATTAGGTTTGTGTCCCTCATCTCAAAACCGTGATGACAATATAGAAGACCCGCATTCCAAGGGGGAAACAGACAATGAAAAATATGAAATCAAACCTCCAGCCCCACATGTCTTGTTGCCATACAACCAACCTGCCACCCCCACTTCAGGAGCTTAACTGATCAGGCACATCACCCACATTCCACTATTGTGGAAAGTCACCCATTCCAGGCTTGCTACTGCTACCCAACTGCAATATTTGTTTTTCCTGCATCCAAAACATCCTGGAATCACACCCCTTGTCCAGAAAATCGCGGGGTTCAATGGGGTATGCTGCGGTGCAATGCGGAATCAGGGAGACAGGCAAGTAGGGTAGGATGGTACTGGGGATTGCGGGACATGACCTGGGGACGTTGTATAAATAGAGGATTGTACTAGAGTTTTCAGAGGGGATCTTATCTTATCTTATCATTGAAGTAGATAGCTATAAACATCAGCGTACATGGAGATCACTTTACTTCAAAAGAACTCTGAGTGACTTTCAGCATGTGCAGACAAGCAGAACTGAGAAGGGCATCACCAGGAAGACAAAAGCAAGTGGGACGGTCCACTTGCTGAGTATAAGGTGTTGCAGGGAATCCAGTTGGTCATCCGCTAACAGTTGTTTATTCCGCAGAGGAAATCAAATAATCCCCGGAACCAACCAAGAAGGGCATCCACTGCGTAAAGTACCTTTTCTGTCATCAGGGTCGCCATTATTTCCACATCAGTCTTTGCCACGAAGATCTGGCCTTCCAGACTGACAATCTGGGCCTAAATGTAAGATATTGATCAGTTACTCTTTCCAGCAGGAAAGAGGGTTGTATGACTCACTCTTACAAGATCCCTATGAGACTGAAGATTAGTCAATGAGACAGTTGAATGACGCTGCAAATGGACACTACTAGAATGAGGGCTTTCACAAATCAAGTTGGGACCAATGTTGAAGGGTCTAGCAGAGAAGGAGTTGGAGAATGAAGGGGAGCGGGGGATCAGGGTCCAGTCAAGAGGCTTTCTCCCGTTCTCCTGATGCTGGTGCTTCTGCTGGTGATGATGATGTTGGACGGAGGAAGAGGAGAGCAAACCTTTGGAACAGTCCTCATTGCGCATATTCAAATCAGCACCATTGAGTGCCGCCCACTGATAGACCCTGTGGGTGTTTCCGGCAACAGGAGTGGTCATTGATGTTTGTGGACTTGACTGGTATCTTTGACTTGGCCAGAGTGGGAGTAAATGGGTCTTGTATGCTGCCGCATAATTAATGTGGGCTTCACATCATTGCATCAGAGCCCATCCCACAGACAAAGACAAGATAGAGTGAAATTTGCATATCACTGAACTCACCAATTCAAGAGTTCATATCATCCTTATCATCAACACCCATCAATAGGCTAAGATCCTTGGTAAGTTTCAAACAAAAATTACATGGTCTACATTGATAATCCCTACAGAGGCCAAGCCACCAGTCAGCACCAAGCTCAAGAATGTAGAAACAGTGAAAAGAGCAACAAACAAGTCCATGAAAGCGACACCATCTAAGGATAAGACAAGATCAGGTTTGAGACCGGTGATCCAGACCACCAATTAATCTTCTGGATTGGCTTGCTTGTCATAATTTTTAGGTGTTGTGTCCTCCTTATTTAGATAGAACTGATGAAAGATTGAATTGCACTCTTTAACAAGGAATGAACAACTTAATAATAATATAAACAAGGTCAATAATTGAATGATTATTGTAGAGTTATTGAGAAAAGTAGAATTAATACCTTAATAATAACACTACAGTGTGTCTTCAATAATATAATAAAGTTCTGGAAATTTTACTTGCTGAAAATCTTGATGGAATCAGTTGAGTATGTTGACCAGTTCTTGAGGTTTATTGGAGAAGGGTTGTCGTAGTGTGGTGTGTCTTGAAGTTGCTGATATTGATTGTTTTGACTTCTTTCTTCTTTCCCCAATGAATTATCAATGTGAGGACAAATTCAAACTTCAGTCTTCAAAAATGAAGTATTCACACTCTGGATCCTAGATTCTAACCCTCTTGCGCCCAGGCCGTCCTTCAAGTGAGATTTCTTCTGTAGTACAGTTGTGCCTAACTCCAACACCCCTCCTCAACTGTGCTACAGATGATTTAATCTTAACACCCCTCCTCAACTGTGGCACTGTTGAGGCTAACTGAAACTTCAAAGACTGAGTGGAAGAGTTGCTTTTGAGGCTAGTAGATGAGTTCATTATCTTCATCAGATAATTAATTGAATCTATATCTACATGCTGTTCTTGATGATGACAGTAGTCCACAGTAGCATTTTTGGTCGCTCTTCTATTTGTGTCTAGGATGTTTCTGATATCAATTCTGGAATCAATATCGTTGGGAGCTTTTTCAAAATATGGCACATATTGATGTGTTCTAGTATCGGGTGGAGGTGATGTACTACTAGAGTTAGGACCAGTCGCTTGTTGAAGTTCATTATCAGGTATTTGGTTGTTCGGTAATGAATCGCTAGGTCTGGTCGTCCTGATCTTTCCAATACTAATGCTCGCCATAGAAGACCTTCTCCTGATCGGAAGATCCTTTGAGATAATCATTGGCAAAGATTCAGGTCGTTTCTTGAGTGCGTTGGGGTCGTTGTAATGGAAGTTTGACACAGGAAACGAGTAGTCTCTGCTCAATAGGATCTTTTGCAATCTGAGATCTAGAAACCGAGCTGAATCCGAAAAAGGTTCATAGCCAAGGAACGAGTAGGTTTGCTTTTCGGAGACTGGCATGGCATCGTTCCGCCGATATACTTGCACTTTCAATCCAAACGGGATTGTATGTGTAAAGTCTCTTCTCGGTTCAATCAATACCTGGTTTTCTTGAAGTACACTCATCGGACAGTTCCATTGTAAGGATTTCGAGGGCAAGTGATTGATTAACATTGAAGCGTATCGTGCAGCTTCATCCCAGAAGGTTATTGGAACGGACGACTGGGCAAGAAGGCATCGAATCTTCAATATCAACGTCTGATTGAAACGTTCGGCAAGTCCGTTGGTCTGAGGATTATTAGCGGGCCCTTGTTCAATAGATATTCCCAACTTTTCGAGCTTCGATCGTAGATAGTCCGATGTATACTCCCCTCCTCGATCGGAGTGAAGATAAGCAGGAACTCGGCCGGTCTTCTCTTCAATTTCTCGAATGTACTTGAGTAGTCGGTCGGCCGTTTGGGATTTACGCTTCAGGAAATAAATTCGGTTATACCTTGAAAAATCATCGACAATAACCAGCACATACTTGGAGCCGGCCTTTGTTCGTGGGGAGAGCTGTAGAATATCGGTATGTAGTTTCTCGAACGGTCGCGATGCAGATGGCAGAGGGTTTTTGTGAGGCCTTCGCTTTAGCTTACATTGTTTGCAGACTTCACAACTGCTCGAAATATTTAGATAGGCGCTGGATTCAATATTGTTTAGCTGAAGAAATCGACGTAGATAAATATCAGATGGATGGCCCAACAGAACATGCCAGTCAATAGTATTTGTGTTGGCATAGTGTATTTGATCTGGATACTTGCTGCTTGGATAGAAACTAGTAAACGAGCCATTATCCCGACGAAAACGCCATAATATCTTTTCTCCTTTGCGAACTTGAATCACTCCCTTTACATGTACGATTTGAAGACCATGATCTTCAAGTTGAGCAGCCGATATGAGGTTCCTTGAAGAGTTTGGTACATAGTAAACCGGCTGAATCGTTTGCCCATTTAGATTAAAGCTGCCACTGTGCGTCACCCTAACCGATCCATAAGAAGTGGGGAGATCTATCTGTGTTGGTTCGAGATTATCAATCATATCAATGTTTGTTAGAAGACAGTACTCAGAATGAGTGTCGTAAACCAGGTTCTCCATAGCCTCGTATAAGTGTTTATTTGATGAAGTTTGATCCGTTTTTATTGTGAATTCCGTGAGTTCTATCAGAAGTTGCCTCTCGCTACCATGTCATAATTTTTAGGTGTCGTGTCCTCCTTATTTAGATAGAACTGATGAAAGATTGAATTGCACTCTTTAACAAGGAATGAACAACTTAATAATAATATAAACAAGGTCAATAATTGAATGATTATTGTAGAGTTATTGAGAAAAGTAGAATTAATACCTTAATAATAACACTACAGTGTGTCTTCAATAATATAATAAAGTTCTGGAAATTTTACTTGCTGAAAATCTTGATGGAATCAGTTGAGTATGTTGACCAGTTCTTGAGGTTTATTGGAGAAGGGTTGTCGTAGTGTGGTGTGTCTTGAAGTTGCTGATATTGATTGTTTTGACTTCTTTCTTCTTTCCCCAATGAATTATCAATGTGAGGACAAATTCAAACTTCAGTCTTCAAAAATGAAGTATTCACACTCTGGATCCTAGATTCTAACCCTCTTGCGCCCAGGCCGTCCTTCAAGTGAGATTTCTTCTGTAGTACAGTTGTGCCTAACTCCAACATTGCTTTCAAAACCTGGCAAGCTTGATAGATTCTTGCAATTTGGCCGCTAAGCCAGCATCTTTCTATAAGAACCCCCCAGGGACAGCGTTTTTTTTTTTTTTTGATTTCTCAACCAAATGATTGTGATAAACAGATGAGATAGGATATAACTTGCAATCAAGATTAGTTTACAAGCAGTGAGCAAGACACAAAACAATTTCCATTTTTTTGAGATCCCGTTCTTGCTCATACTGACTTTGTTTATTGAGTTGGAATGTATATGAGGAGACGGAGAGAATGAGGAGGAGGGGGGGAGAGAAGGGTGGGATTTAGTGAAAGTTTTGAAGGAGTCAATTTTGAGATGGACCAGGCCAACTTTGATAGCTTGGAGGTTGAGGAATACAGGATAAGAAGAAGAGCCTAAGGTAAGGTTGTAAGTCTTAGATTCAATGCCGTCCTTGGCTGTCCTTTTGAGCATGGGCAAGTCCAGTTGGGCGGGATCCTTGGCCTCAATCTGTCTGAAGATTGAGTGGGTCTTGCTTGAAGTTAGGTTGACAATCTGGATGGTCACCGACTTGGCCGGGTTGAATGATTCCCGGAGTTGCTTGAAGTCAAACCAAGAGACAGAACTGGTGAAGCTGAACGGATTCCAACTCAAGATGACCAAGCCTAAGCCGGGTTGTAACTCGTGTGCCAAACCCTTGGCAATCAGCTGGTATGGATCCAGCTTGCTTCTTGAATCCTTGCCCCCTGGAAGAATACTGCTTGATTGGAGAATAGGCATCATATTATTGACAGTGCCCCCTAAATTAAACAAGGTTGTGCCAATGACATTGTTTGGTTGTTGGTGCTGATTGGAAATCTTGAGTCTAGAGAGTCTAGAGATATCTTGATCAGGATCTACATAGACAAAGGGGGTGTAGGTGATATTATCATGATTGTACTTTTGATTAAGAGAAAAAAAATGCTGATTAGTAATGGTTGTTAAGGATCAAGAGGAAAAAGACCAACCTCCAGATCTGGTTCCTCATTATCCTTAACAGTATTGTCTTGTTTTTCAGTGGTGAAAACATTAATGGTGGTCATCAATGAGTTAATGGAATTGTTTTTGGTGCCAAAAACAATCTTCAAATGACAGTTGGCAGGTTTGAAATTGTCCTGACAATCCACCATGGTGATTTCAGCCAACTGGTTTAGCCTGGCCTGGTTCAAAAAAAAGTTGGCAACATCAAATTTGTCCTGAGCAATCCACGTTTTGCCTGATGATTTTTAAATGAATAAACAGGGGCAAATGTGACAAGAGAAATTGAAACATGACATGAATCATCAGAGGAAACATTACCTTGATAGTGTATTGTGCACAATTGCAACATTGATACAGTTTGAGGTATTTGAGTAAGAAAATGTTTGGTTGTACCGGTGGGTGATTTTTTCCAGGTCTAGATATGTCAGCCCTAGAGATACTCCAGAGTGTCCTAAGAACTGAATTTACTGTAAAGAATAATAAAATATTGTATTAATAATAATATATCCTAGAATATTATTACAGGAATCAAATTTTCATACAAAATTAGGTGGGGTACCTCACTCAAACAACCACCAAATTCCTACTCCTTCTATTACTTTACCATACCTCAGAAGGTACTTAGTAGGAGCTGGAATAACCGTAAAAATATAGATCATAATTATTGTAATAAAAGCTGAGAGACAATAAAACTTATGTGCATAATTATAAGAACTTAAAGTTATGCTAATAAGAAAGAAATTAAATAAGTGCATGGTAATTTCCCAGTATTATTATATTATAAGAATTGTCCCATGATGTGATTGGTTATACATACATGTCATGAGGTCATGGGGAAATATAAAATACTGTACTCAATATAATACAATTCCCATTACATAATAGTACATTTGAATTGTAATACATTAGAGTAGAATTTAACATAATATTCTAGAACCTTCTACAAAGAATCTCTAGAATATAAAAGGAGGCCATTTCTGGCCTAGGATTGGTTCCTCAGCATATTCACCCCGTACCACTTTAGTAATTACCCTGAATATTCTCCTCCTACTATTAGAGTAGTGTATTCCCTTTATCCAACCCAACTTTTTATTACTGGAATTAGTATCAAGTTACCTTAGAATTCCCCATCCTTGGCCTTGATCTATTCCTTATAAAGCAGTTGCTGCAAGACTACCACCTCTGACAGGAGCCAATCAGCTTAAGTGCTTGCCAGCTGCTTAATAGCAATTTTATTGTTATATCTTACCCAAAAAGACAAAGAATAGCCAAACCTACACGGTTAACTATTGGTCTTCTCCAATTGACTGATTTGTATATCAAATCTACAATTATAAAGAGTTTTAGTTTATCCTCTGTGCATAGTTTCACTTCCAGCATAATTGCCTAGGATGAAGTCATCCCAGTTAAACTGGGATGCACTCAACCAATTTAAACTTGGTTGAAATCACCTGATGAAATATAAATCCAAGGGACCCCCCTTGGTTTTATATTTCATTGGTTGAGGTCAACCTACTTTAAATTGGTTTTTTTGCATCCTAGTTTAACTTGGATGACTTCAACCTAGGCAATTATGCTGGCAGTGTTTGGACACTATAGAGAGAATAAAATACATATTTATTCAGATAACCTTTCAGCACAGTGATAGTACCTGGCTTTTTTGTAGAAATTAAGCCAGTGTTTCATACACATAGCTGACAAGATACATGATGGTTTCAGGGACTGTTCCCAACAAAAATCACTTTTTCAAAAAGAGTCAGGAATCATAATCACTCATGATTATGAATTAAAGATAAAATTATGCTCAAAAAGTAGTTAAGAGAAAGCCAACCATCTGTAGAGATGTGTGTGCTTACTTAGGCAAGAAAATGTATTTTGCTCCCACAATAATTTCCAAAAAGGCACCAGTATCTACATATAACTAAGGGAATGCCCTTTGCAAGCCAAACAAACCATGCAAGGTTTGTACCGTATCAACACATGAAACCTAACGGGTTGACGTCGGCCCGTTAGGGTGCATGAAATGGATCACGGATCTTGGTGTCAATCTGTGTCTTTCTACAAGTCCCTCCCCCCAAAATTGGGGGCTATGTACTTGTGTGTAATAAAGTTTCTGATTTTATTGGAATTCAAGAAGAGAAGAGAACAAAGATCTGTAATGAAGCAGAGCAATCAATAAAAATTGGCACTGTGAGGACCCAAAATCAATTGCAAGAGTTAGAAAGCTGGCCGTGTATTTTTCTGCAAGTCAATGCTGAATTGTTCACCTTAGTTTAAGAGTGCAAGTGTTATGGGGCATAACAGTCCACATAATCCATCATTACTAGATGCAATTTTTTGCAACAAGGGCGGGTTGCTTCTGGTTCCCCCTCATTGTAAAGTTCATGCCACTGATCCTTGGGGTTGGCTAGAAGATTATGTAGAACAATACAGGTGATGATCCACTTGACCATTGCTTTCATCTCACAAGGGTTCCTGATTTGTGATTGAATTTCTCACAAACTGGAAAATCAACCCTTTAGAATACCAATGGCATTTTCAATTTGTAATCTTGATTGGGCTAGATGGTAATTGAAATCCACATTCTCAGATTTAAGCAAATCAGAACCTTTGTAGGCTGGAACGGTATGTTGATCACTTGAATAAGCAGAGTTGGCCAGGAGGAATTGGTGATGATCAAAGAATTGTTCTGGATTTTGAGCAAGCTTCATATTGGAGAAGACATAACAATCATGACAGGATCCTGGGTAGCCTGCAAGGTGTTGATATGAATTTAACTGGAATAGATAGCAGTGATGATTTGGAAGGATGAATTCATTTCAATGATCAGAAGAGATGAAGAGAAACAAATGAGGAAAATGATAAACAAAGGAAATACATACCTGGAATAGATAGCAGTGATGATTTGGAAGGATGAAGAAAAAGGAATCCTTCCGGTACTGTCTATCCCAGGTTATGTAGTGAAATGAAAACAATTTACATGTCACAGGATGTGACATGGAAGAAGAAAATGAAAATGAAAGAAATTGAAGCACAAAGAATGAGATACATCTCAACACAAGGTAGGATATGGACTTTTTGTTTATGTCACAAACAAGAGTGAAAGAAATGGAGTAACTGCTGAGGATCCAATCCCAGGCCTGGAAATGGCCACCTTTTATATTCTAGAGATCTTCAGGGGAAGGTTCTAGAATGTTGTTGTATATTCTGCTCTAATGTATTACAATTCAAATTAACTATGATGCAATGGGAATTGTATTGAATTGAGAACAGTATTTTCTATGTCCCCATGACCTCATGGCATGTATGCATAAGCAATCACATCATGGGCTAATTCATTTAATAGAACAATACTGGGAGAATTACCACACACTTAGGTAATTTCTTTCTTATAAGCATAATTTTATTATCATTGTCTTCATTCAAATAAGCTTATTGTATCTCAGCTTTTATGACAATAATTTCTAATCCATAATTTATACTTTTTACTCCCTTTTCTTAAAGTATCCTTATTCTATGATAAAGTACTAGAAGGAGTAGGACTTTAGTGGTGGTTTGAGTGAGCTACCCCACTTTGATTTAGATTCTTATTTGATTAATATAATAATATTTTATGATATGTTATTATTTACAGTATTAATACAGTATTTTTATTGTATTTTACAGTTTAGTCAGTTCTTAGGATAATCTGGAGTATCTCTAGGGCTGACAGATAGTCTCACTGACATGACTCATAATTATATGAGAAACTTTGCTTGTTTAGTGGCCACAGCAGCCGCTGCAGCACCCGCTAAATCAACCAGAGGTTCAATTGTGTATTTCAGTAGAGTTCTGTGTCTGAGGTAGGCAGTCATTCAAATGACCATTAGACTCCGTGAGTAAGGGAATTTTGGTCTTAGAGGGATTCAAGACTGTAAATCTAAGAGAATAAGAGGCAAAACTAAAGATTTGATTTCAGTAAACAAACAAGTAGAAAAGAGAGACAAGATAAAATTTATGATGTACCTAAAGGATTGCTAGCTTGATAGTAGAGAAACACAAAGAAAAGGAGAACAAAAAAAACAGAAAACAAGAGGAGGAGACTACAATAGGAGATATAAGCACAAGTAACTATGAAAAGATTAAAGGAAGTAGACCATTACCACTTCTTTTCCAACTTGCAGCTGGTGATCTCACAAAAACAAATAGAAGATATTTATTTGTTGATTTGTTGCTTGTTGAGTGGATGAGGAATGTGAAGGTTCCAAGCAAGATGAGGAAGGTTAAGCTTTATGTGAGTTTAGCCGGGTTAAGCTGAACAGTCTGAGAGCACAGTATCTGACCCTGAAGAGACTGGACTACCCTTCAAGCTAATACACACCCAGTTTCCTGTTAATCTAGCTTTTTTTCTCACAATCAACATGTCTCAGGGTCAGACCATTGTAAATGTTGGTATTGTGCTTCTTGAACCTGTTTTTAGTCATGGGCAACTGTATGTTTCACTTTATCAAAGGAAGTCCATTTGCACAACAAAGGTTGTAATTTCACCGCCATAATCTGGCCCTCTTCATAACAAACATCAAATATTGTTTACAAAGAGGTGATTTCATGTTTTTAATTACAGTGATTTTGTTTGTTTTTTTATTTTTTGCAATTTGTGTCAATTCCAATTTGGCCTGTTTTTTGATTTGATTTATTTCTTTCTCTTTTTCTTTTTCTTTTTCTTTTTCTTTTTCTTTTTCTTTTTCTTTTTCTTTTTCTTTTTCTTTTTCTTTTTCTTTTTCTTTTTCTTTTTCTTTTTCTTTTTCTTTTTCTTTTTCTTTTTTCTTTTTCTTTTTCTTTTTTTCTTTTTCTTTTTCTTTTTCTTTTTCTTTTTCTTTTTCTTTTCTTTTTCTTTTTCTTTTTCTTTTTCTTTTTCTTTCTTTTTCTTTTTCTTTTTCTTTTTCTTTTTCTTTTTCTTTTTCTTTTTCTTTTTCTTTTTCTTTTTCTTTTTCTTTTTCTTTTTCTTTTTCTTTTTCTTTTTCTTTTTCTTTTTCTTTTTCTTTTTCTTTTTCTTTTCTTTTTCTTTTTTTTTCTTTTTCTTTTTCTTTTTCTTTTTCTTTTTCTTTTTCTTTTTCTTTTTCTTTTTCTTTTTCTTTTTCTTTTTCTTTTTCTTTTTCTTTTTCTTTTTCTTTTTCTTTTTCTTTTTCTTTTATTCTTCATTCCAATTTTGGTTTTTTGTGTCATCTGATGTTTTGTCAATTGAAATGTATATAATTACACCATAATTCTTTTTGGTAATAATTTATTTCCCCCTCCCAAACCAAAACACCCACTCCAAATAAAATTCACCTCTCAAATCCCCGAATTTGGGGGCATTTCCCTTGTTTATAAATACATAAATAACTCTCAGAGTTAGGTTATGACTTTGATGTTAGAACAAACATTTCCATGTTTTTCTGTCTCTTTTGAGCATTGTTCTTTTAAGTATTTATATTTCTAGAATTCTCTATAGCTTCTTGTATAGATTATATGTACATAGCCAGGTAGTTTGCCACAGGAAAGATTCCTCATGGCAAAATCTTTGTTACTAGTCCTTGTTACACATATTACAATATCAAGAAAATTACTCGACTAAAATAAATATCATTTACAACTTAAAAGGGATAGATAGACCCGAGATTTACAAGGTCTAGAAGTTATGTTAGCGAGTCTTTAATTTTCTGTAAACCCATACAGTTAGGCCTCACACTATTGGGTATATGGTGGATTTTAAAGGAATGTTTGTATGTGCAATAAGCAAGGCTACAAGGCCATCCCACTCATGGTCCCATCCATCACCACTCGTGGTCCGATCCCTCACCATTCATGACCCTATCAATCCAACAAGTGATGGTTAATAACGGATATACTGGAGAATGAGGGTTGGTCCTCTCAGAGACGGAGACCCTACGGGGCTCTCATCCCACGAGAGGCTTTGTTAAACTTGGCTATAAGCAACACTACAGCTCAAAGATGCTCGGGAGTTTTTTCTCGGTATTTCAAGGGCCTCGCAGCCCTATTATTCTTCCTCTTTTGCAACAAGCGTAAACTTGATTTGTACATATATTTACCAGGGTATCAAGAGGCCCCTTTTCTGGATCACCATTTTTAGCAGATGTCATCGTTTGCAACGCTAACAATTGTCTGAGCTTTCTCTTTACTTGACCCCATACACCTCTGCCAAGCCTGCCGTTCCATCTGGATGATGATGAAAATCAAACGTTGTGTGACGCCTTGACTGTAAGTCTATTGTTTGATTGTAATATTGGATAAAAGACCTGGAAAACACATGGATATAGCAGCAACACCAACAAAGGATGAAATAGTGTGGGAAACAAGGGTGAGACGTTGGATTTGAGTGTCATTCTGAGGACAGATCGCATTCCAATAGACCGGCCTGATACAGTCCAGTGACTATTAACTTATTTCCGGGATGAGACGAATCATTTGGTCTTTTAGATTGAGGAATGATGATGGCACTAGTTGAAGAGGCAAAGAATTCTCCATCATCTACCAAGACGTTATGGACCTGAGCTCGATGAGCGTTTAATGGTTGTTCGGGGTCAGAGTGAAGGACGACGGCAACTGAGCTACCAGCTGGTTTACTATTTTCAAGATCCCGGGAGAATTTCAGTAAGGAGAGGACGTGGGGATGGCCCGCAGCGATCAATCTGTGTGGGCTATCAAAGTGAATGTTATCGGGGGCAAAACTGAGTTTTCGGGAGCCAATCGGGTTGAAGGTGAGTCGCTGTTTCAAGCCAATCGGTTTGAGTTGGTGATAATACCATAAGGTTTGTGTGACCGAGGCAGCTACGACTAAGGTTGATCTACTTGGGTTCAATGCTAAGCCGTTTGCGAGTGGGATCCCATCAATCGTCTTCCATGCATCCACGCCCTCCCATTCGGTAGCATCGATACCAATGGTTTTATTGAGGAGTTCCTTCGGTTGATCGGCGAATCTTACCTCTACCACACTACCACCCCTGAGAGTTAGAAAAGTCTCAAGGACGTGAAGAGCAGGGTGAGCTCGACGATTAAAATAGTGGTCATTCGTGACGAGGAAGGAATTTGAATCGAGTGCGGCAATAGCGTTGGGAGTTGAGATCAAGGGATGAGCCAAGGTACGCTCCCAAGTGAGGGATAGCTTGTGCGACTTGGAATCTTCCGAGGATGATCCTGGTGAGTTGAATTGGAGCTTGAAGACTTCGATAACGCTCCTATCTCTACGGTGATTGACCAGAAATAACCTGGCAGAGTTTTCGTTAAGTTGATGGAGTTCTAAACCGAGCGGATGGAAATCTTTGCCGACCGGAAATCCAGTTAATCCAAGCTCGTAGACCCGAGCCTGGGGTTGCTGACTGGGAGCCTTGGGCTGATTTTCAGGGATATGATATACAAACAGTTGACCTCGTGGATCGGGATTGTTGAGTGGACCCTATGGATAGACACACGAAGAAATAAGATGAAACAATTGATGAATGAGTAATTTTAGTGATTTGAATGGAATAAATATTAATGAACAGATCGAGTGACCAGATATGTAAATAAATAAGATTGATCGATAAGAGACTGACCAAGACGGTATTCCACTCCGGACGACCTTGATCACAGCTAGCGATGGCCACACCAGCTTGTTTCCAATGCAAGAGATCCTCACAGTACTTTAGTGAACCATCAGGATGTTGTATGATCTTGCAAGTATCGTTTGGATGTTGAGTGCCATTTAAGGATTTCAGTTGAAGGCTTGGTAGCTCAGGTGTGGGTATTCGTTGGAGGATGGGTCGAAGCCAAAGCGCGGCAAGTATAGCCAGGAATGGGCAGAGCTAATGATGTTAAGTACATAAATAAATAAATGTGTAGAATGTTTTTTTCCAGGCAGAAATTTTTAAAAAAACCGATTGTTTACCGTTCGTCAGATTTTACTTTACACAACATCAACCAACTGAGAAGAAGAAGAAGTTTCAACTAACGAGATTTCTGATCGGCTGGTTAGTGAACGACATCCTCAACCAGCTGCGTGTGTATAAGCTCGTATGGTGTAGACGATGAATCCAGCAAGTTCTGGTGAACACTTGGCCAATCGAGCAATCGCACTATGTATGCTGTCTGTAGTAGGTCAGAGGCAAGAACATCTGAATGGATTTGTATGTCCAAGTTCAGAAGAAGCAAACGACACAAGGTATCCTGTACTAGGAACAGGATTTCTTCAGGAGAAGCTGGAGGAATCTTGATTCAGACTGTTTCTCAACAAGTTTGCAGATTTTTGATGGCGATATCCATTCTAATTTCTAATTTCTACTGGACTCGATTAATGTTGGGCCAACAGACAAACAAACCTTGCCATTGGGATTCCTGAACACCAATCTTCACTCTACGAGGCTCCTGGTCCATCAATCGAGATCCAATTATATTATGGATTGGTACATCTTTACTCATTCAATGCCTCAATTAAAGCTGATGTGGCGTACCCAGATCTCACAGAGAACATATTTAGATAAATAACTAAATAAATATATTTATAAATACTAGAGGCGAAAGAAAGAAGCTCGTGACCAGCTGACCAGCTGGTAACTCTGACACTCTCTACAAAGAATATTGTATAGAGATCATAATTTTCTAATCTTCAGACTTCAAGCTCAAAGCTTGATGTTAGGATGGTTATAAACTAATCTACCGAAATATCTATCCAATTTAATATTTTTATTTAAATATACACTTAAATATTTATTTATGTACAATCTGTGTCTCCTACTACAACATCGAAGCCAGCGACACGCTTTAATCGTTCACTCCCTTGATAGCTCTTGAGCGATCAACCAGGTTTTTTGTGAAAAAAAAAAAAAAAAAACTTGACAACTAACCTTTCAGGAACTTCTAAGGGACACAGTTTGATGATAGCCTATCTACCTGCTGGATCACCAGACGGCCTCTATATATTTAGCAGTATGTAATGTACACTTCTCCCCTCTCAGGCCTGACGAAGGCTCTTCTACCTTAAACTGAGTCGTACTACCCATAGGATACTCACCCAATCTCACCCAATTCTCCATGTATGACTTGTTTATGATGGCACGCTTTTTTAAGCTAGCTTGAAGTTTGTGGTGTCATACATACTTCTCCCCTGGAAACACTCAGGCTGACACCCTTACAAATAGCTTACAACACCACAACACTCACACACACACACTCACAACTGGTTTCCACCATAGATTGAATTCTTCCTCCCCTCGAATTCTGAGCATTCCTAAAACACAGTGGCTTCATCTTACTTCTGGCTGTCAGAGATAACACGTTTATATATTTATATATTTATTTATAATAATAGCTCACTTGAACCATCATGCAAAAATCTGATCAATCGACCTCCCCCTGTTCTCCTTCCCAAAATTCCCCTGGGAAGCCTAGTCCTGTGGATATCTACTTCCAGGTTAGTGGCAACCATACATTTCGGCTCTCACCTAACTCACAGCTCGACTCATCATCGCTATTGTTATTTATCTCTCAGCAATTAACATCAATAGATCCCGAATTCTTCAACGAATTCGCTCCAGTCTACTCGGACTTTGATCAAACGATCGTCAGTTTATCAGTTTATCATTCATTCAAACAACTATTTCCTAACTAGAATTGCTCTCAAAAACAAAAAACAAAAACCAAACAATCAATAGGTTCAAGCAATCATAACCGATGTTTGCAAGATTCAACGTTCGGGATTCCAGTGTATCAAGCGAACCAAAAAAACACCTAGGACCTCTCTACCTCTGCAATCGGACTGGTTGAAGTTGATCGAAGAGAAGGAGCATGCACGTAAGAGTCCGGGGCAGGTCGTCGTACTGGATCATACCGACGCCACGGTACGTCCACTCAAACGCAAAAAGAATTTACCCATCGATTCACTGCAACTTCCTCGACTCGTGTAAATATCCAAACGTCTCAATAATCCGTGCTGATCTTAAAGAGAGTGATCATAAAACACTGAACAATCGATCACGCTTCTTATATATTAGAACCCACAATATGTTTCTGTATTCTCAATCCACTCAGTCGTCTCTGTTCGAATAATTGAAATAAATAAAGATCTGATTCCTTCCCCATATTCCAGTTGGAAATTATATATTTTTCATCCTCCAACTCATTTTAAAACCGAATCCAGCTACTCGAACTTCGAGACAACATGAACTTTGAGCTGACTGGTATTTATTCCTAGGATCAGAGTTGTGATAATATTGATAAAAGAATGGTTCCGTTCCAATATGACTATTCTGATAGTGGGTTGAGAGGAAAACGGTGCAGATATTAATCATGGCACGTCATCCACCCAAAAATTACAGCTTGATGACATCCAGACAGCTCCCATCAATACCTCACTTAGATGAACTGAACCTATAACTTGTGTGTTTCACTTGGGCTTAAAGTTTTAATTGAAACATAATCAGATTTCGTGTGGACACTATATACTTTTCTTCTTTCAAATAAATATGTATAGAAAGAAACAAAACTGAAAACAAGGATCTAAAAATACATGTAGTATAAACATGATACAAAGGAGGACGGAATCTTTTATTTTACAAGACATCGAAACAACCAGCAAGAGTTTGTTCTGAATTATCAATAGATCAGATAGTCAGACCCACAGCGAATCCGATGACGGGGGGGATTTTCTTCTTCTTCTTTTTTTCTGTCCTAAGAGATTGGCTCATTCTCGTGAGATCCTGACTGATCTGAGCTATCATCCAGGGAGCCTTGAGATTCGGGCTCGGCACCTTGAGATTCGGGCTCGGCAATTGTGACTGTGTCGGGCAATGCGCCGTCCTCAAAAGAGGCGTCACAGATGTCCCTAATTGGATAAATCGTGTGGTTGAAGCTGTGGTCGAATGCGACTCCGGCAGCATCTTTGACTACCGCATCGATTAAAGTAGCTGATGAACTCACGATTGCATGAGCGCAATCGGTGCAGTAGATTTCCTGTAGGGGTGGACAAAAACAGGTTTAAAATCAATTGAAATCATGTTTTTTTGTTTGTCCGAGTCATTTTGAATTCATCATGAGTTCTAATACGGACATTTGGAATAGACGTGAACGCCTGATCGGCTTCGGTGAATTCTCCAGAAATTAAAGAAACCGCTTGATCAACCGAAACTTTCTTGCCACTTAGAAACTCGACTCTGTTTAACACCAGTAGAAAGCAGAGACCTTCGTCTTTGTGTTCCGTGCAAAGGACATTTCTGAAGATTAAAAGAAAGTGTTAGCTTCTATGTAACCTACCAATGTGTAGTGGTGACATTAGTTGTCACATTGCTACCGTACCTGGTTAAATTGTAGTGGTTGATGATGGAATAGAGAGCTATCGCGGCAACCGATTGCTCCTCTAAGTCAGCACGGCAGCTGGCATTGATGATTTGACTCGCATGGGCTAACACCACTCTATCACAGGGTGCTGATGAGCAAACATCGGGGAGCCAGATCTGAGGTTCGGATAAAGGGATGAGATACTAATCAGATGCAACTACTTATGTTGTGAGTACATTGATCAACTCACGTTGATTTCAGAAATGATGGATTCTCTCGATTCAAGGATTGAGACCAGTCCCATCAGCTTGCTGCATTTTCCGAATGGGCCGGCCAGTAAACTCCTCGTTGCAAGTCGACAGGAAGTAGAGAGCTTGGAAAAGCTGCTGACCGAAGCAGATTCACCTAACCCTTTGTTCGATCGCCCCTGTCCAAAAGAGCCGACATGGGTATTAATTTCGAATGGGGAGGCGACTACAGCCTGGTAGCTAATAAAGACCAATAAGATAGATACAAGGTCGCGTAGGAATGCCATTGAAGAATAAATGTTTTTTGATAAGGTATAACTAAGTGGGTAGGACTGTTGGCTACTATTTTTGGGTTGGATACTTGAACTTAGGACTAACTATGATGACTGAGAATTGAGGGGGAAGATGTAAAAGATGGGGATAGCGTATGGACTGAAAGTCAAACTGACCCCTCTTTATCCAAAAGTCGATCTGAACTTTAGGAATATTTTCTGCTTTTTTCTGAGGGTATTTACTGATGAATCCTTCGCCATGTTCAGAATGAACTCCGGAGACTTGTCCCCTTCCAAGGTGCCTTGTGAATGCCTAGCAGTTTGAATGGAATAACTTCGTTGTTACCTTTGCCTACGGTTCACAGTAATTTCGTTGTTACCTTGGCCTGGTCGTACATTTGGACCAGGCGTTCAAAAAAGAAGCAAACCAGTTGAGCGGTTTAACATGACCTATGAACCCCAATAAAGCTATCCTTGTCAAGGTAGTCAGCTGATGTCATGTGATTCATTGAGATAGTGAAGGCGAAAAGAAGAATAATAATCTCAAATTATAAAAATATAAAAATAACACTATCTATGTGAAAAAGCATGTAATTACATAAGCAAGCTAGAGCGCCGATATACATAGAGGGAAATAAAAGGAAACGAGGAAGAAGATAAGTGGAAAAAGATGACTGGATTGACATAAATGGAAAAAGACAAGTGGAAAAGATGAGAGGAAAGAAGAGAGAAAAAAAAAGGAGGACTGATTCGTCGAGAACAGAAATGATTCATTTTGAGAAAAATGTAGAATCTATACACCTCTATGTGCAACATGATCAATGTACGGATAGACAAACTTGAGTGCGTCCACCATAGAAATCAACAACCACCTCAAGTAAACTGCATACAGATGGAATCGTAGAGAATCAGTCAGTTTCCATTAATTCGGGAGCTTTTTTGACACAGACTAACAAGACAAAAGCTCACGAATTTTAACCGACGGTGGCTAAACATTGTTCACTTTCTCCAGAAATTGACGAAGCGTTGAGCTCAGAACATTGGGAAGGGCCTCCACATCACGGCTGCACAGAAAAGAAGGGCGTAAATGTTAGTTGAAAATTCAGCGGCTCCAGATGGTCGGACATTTCTTTGATGCAGCGTAAACTCACAGTATGATGTAATAGTCAAACGGAAAAGTATCTAGGTATCTTTCCATCTTCAATTCCATTAGACCGTTAGGGCCATGGACGTAAGAAACCGAGTTCATCGAGATGATGGAAGAGTCATTATGATGATTATCTTTGCCTTCAGCGCCTTCTTCATTTGTCCCTCCAGCTCCCGTATGCTGATGTAAAGAATCAAGAATCAAGAACACAAACATGATCTTGTCTTTGACAGCCTTGCGCAACAAGCTTTTAACTTCTTCGTGATCTTGACAAATTCCATCCGAGATAATGATGCCTAGTTTCCAAGTTTCGTGGTCGTTGGAAGAGTTCCCACACGATTGGGCGAGAGAAAACGTTTCCACTGCTTTAGCAACCGCGAGTCGAACGTTGGTCTGCTGTTGCGAGAAAGTGAAGCCTTCAATAGGGCTTGTTAAGTTGTTCAGCTTTTCAGAACTTCCTTCAAAGGGCTGCAACATGTCAAAGCTGCCGCCGAATTTTGCGATGGCAACTTGTCCGACTTCCAGCTTAGAAAGTGCGCTCGTAACCAGCGCAAGAGTTTGAAAGGCTAGGTCGGCGCATCTTGAGTCAGCCATCGATTTCGAATCATCAACGGCTAGAAGAATTTTATAATCTCGTTGGGAAGGTTTGGTTCGACGCAACCAAATACGATCCTTGGTGTAGTCGGATGCAATGTAAGGCACGAGTTTTCGCATATTCAATCGCTTGCCAGTACGATAGTCTCCCTGAAGGCATGTTGCGGTCGTCGGCTCCAGAATGAGGCGAAGCTGTTCGGTCAAATGTGAGGCGGAGCGTTGAGTGAGTTGCTGATACTGGCGCCAGAGCGCTAAGGATGTTGCAGAGTCGTGAAGAGAACCGTTTTCAGATTTTAGGTTAGTTGATTGTGCCGGGTCATCCTCATCCACTTGATCTTCAGGTGGCTCATAAAATTGGGAATCGTGCATTTGAATATCTTTGGGTACTTGAGACTCGGATTTGGATCCAAGAATAGCCGCTTCAGCAAGGTTACTCTGATCTCCCGTTTCGGGAGCTTGGAGTGGCTCAACTGGGCAAGGCGTTGAGTTGGATACCGGCGGCCTGGGAATATCGGCTTCAGGTTCACAATTATCGATTGTCATGTTGACAAGTCCCTCGCACGCTTGCTCTTCGGTCGCAGGTCCAGGGGCTTGATGATGGGCAACATCGTCGTCACCAGTCTGCAGATACTCAACTTCAGCGGTGTCATCAAATCGTTCTTCGCCACTTTCCTTGCTTTCTTCAGGACCAGCATCAATGATCTGTTGAAGTCGCTGCTTCCAATCTTCCATAGCATTACCCAAGTTACGCAATGGATTTGGCCGCGCAGGGTCCTTCTTGGTGTCATCACAGTTATCTATAGGTCCTTGCTCTTGTGATACCGCCTCACCACTAGAGCCATCGCCAACTTGCTCAGTGGATTGTGGTTGTAAAGCTTGGGCGGGGATCTTCGTGGAATCGTCTGAATCACCCAGCGGCTTTTGTTTGTCCATCTGGGGCTGCTCATTATCTCCACTTTCATCGAGGTTCTCAACGAGATCTAGGGCAGCTGGGGTAGAAAGCGATCCACCACCCTCAGTGCCAGTTCCAGTACCACTCTGATTATCTTTGGCCTGGCCTAAAGGACCCTCCTCTGGCTGAGGCTCTCCTGAAGGTTGCTCTGATTTGCATCTTTCCGTGTCATGATCAGGAGCGTCTTGTTCCTCTCTACCATCGTCAACTTCAGGATCATGTCCCTCTAGAGGTTCAGGTACTGAAAGATCAAGTAAATGAATCAATCAGTGGATTTGCCAAGTCGGATGTGTGGTAGGGAAACAACTTACCAGGATCTTCTTGGTCCATAATTGAATCTTTCATAGAATCCTCGCCGGCTTCACTGCCATGATCCTCCAATTCAAGATCTTCTGGGAGATCCAAGACGTCAGAATTATCAACATGATCCATCATGGGGATGGCTTTATCTTGCCCAGGTGCTTCATCTTGGTTTCCATCCTCTGCAGCATCAGCCGATTCGCTTTGTTGATCCGGATCGTCTTCTCCACCTTCTCCATTATCATCAACTTCGGAGCCTTCGTTCTCCTTGAGGGAAGGTGTCTCTTGATCGTCGGTGTCCTTGGCTTTGTTTTGTTCACCGCCCGCCGTGTTTTCTTTTGCATTTAGCTCAGAGTCCTGTGGCATTGACCGATTTTCTTTGGCACTCAATTCAGCATCATTGGATTCGGGCTCGTCTCCGGCTTCGTCTCCGCCCTCCCAAAACTTTTCATCAACAGCTCCAGAATCCAACGGGTCGACCTTGCCTACCCCATCTTCGACATCATCATCCGCTTCCTCATTATCGTCGGAATTTGAATCGCCTTCGTCCGCGTTCTCAACATCTTCAAGTGACGCATCAAAATCTTGCTGGGTTTCGACCGCCTTGTCTTCCTTAGTTGCATCTTGATCCGTCTCGCGTTTTTCCTCTTCGGCTTCTCCCTGTAGGCCTTCCAGTTGTTCCTCATCCTCAATTTCATCACTGACGTCATTTGCACCCTGTCCACCACCGAGACCAGTTCCATCTCTAGACGGCCCATCCTTAGCGGCGCTATCCTCCTCCTCACTGAAATCCGGCTTACAGAATCCATGCTCGGCAATGTTCGCACCGATGGATATAATTGTATGTAGCAAAATGAGATTGCTCCTATGCCAACGTAAATACTCTAGTAAGTGCTTCGAAATCAGTTGTAAATACTGTTGCAGAAACGATGCGGCCATGTTGAGCAAGAGAGAAATTGCTTGTGAATCGTTGGTAAGCGACAGAGCCTCATTGAAGTTGGACAGCTTTGCCAAAATTTCTTCCAGGTGACATTGCGCCGTGAAACTTGCGAATTCGGAGTGTGCTTTTCTAAGAAGCCCAGGAGCTTTCTTTGGTTTAGGCAAATCCAACTGGGGTTCTTGTGTTTTTGCTAGGTCTTGAATAATAACGAGAATTGAATCTGCGAATTGCTTCAATGACGTCCAAGCCTTCTCTGAGGAGCAATTTACACTACCAAGAAAATTGGGAATGGTTTTCTGATAATGGCTCAGCTGTCGCGCAAGGGGCGAAAGTACGAAGGAGTAGTCAGGAAATTCTAGAGCCAACGACTGCAATCGATCGGTAATTGCTCTCATGTTGGCATCGATGTTTCGCAGAGCTTCAGCTTCGCGTGGTTTTAGTAGCGTAAGATAGGTGCTAGAGGATTCAGCTAGGTCTTCAACAAGAGATTTGTTCTGGGAGACGGTTACAATCATTTCCCGTAGAACATGACTGATGCCCGTCGAGACGGGGCCTTGTCGTCGATCAGTGAGCTGGGCAATAGACGTCGAAGCCTCCTCAATCGCGTTCACGCAAAGCTTCTGGTGCTGAACAACTTTTTTGCTAACGTCCCGCAACTGGTTGCCGGTGATATTTGATGTGCAAAACGCTGTGGAATCTAGCAAGCTTAACATACGTGAAAGAGATTGCTCGATAGGCTTAATACTATTGACGAGTGCTGATAGCGTTTGCCGTTCCGCCAAGATGAGCGCCAAGCCACTCTCGATGGAGCCGATCAGTCGCTCCATGTCAGCATTGGGAATATCAGAATGATGCTGGCTACGGTATTTCCGAAACTGAGGCATTTCGTTGAGTAGAGCGAAAAGCAATTCATCGGAGGCGTCGCAACACAGCTTCACTTCGGGTAAACTTTCTGGGCCAAGCAATGGTTGACTCATGACCACTGCTGGGTCTGAGAGTTGAAGAAGAAGACGGTCAGTAGGTGATGTACCAATACCCAAGAGTCTTAACTTTTTGAGAAGTTCAGAGAAGGCCTTCCGTTTCCTTAGATCAAGGTTTCGAGCAAACCGTTCTCTCCCATCGCCTCGCGGAATCTTGACCTCACTCAGCTCTTTTGCCACCAAGGAAATATGGGTAGACAATTGACCGATTTCAGAAGCCGCGATTGTGACGTCTGGAGATAAAAAATCGTGAGATCGGATCAATTTTTCCAGCCGTTTCAAGATGTTCTCGGGCTGCAAGAAATAGGTTGGCATGAGAAGTGATTTGGTGTATTGGTTCCACAGAGGTAAATCGAATCCATCGCGTCCTGATAATGCATTGTTTTGAAGGATTGACGGAAGGCGTGCCTCTATCTCTCCGGACTTCTTGACTTGCCACCTCTGGAGCATATCCTTCATCGGTCCTTGCAGTACGTTGCGGAATTTTCTGACCGTTTTGTAAAGCTGTCGATGACTTTTTTGACTGCTCTGCCGAAGTGCAATGATATTGACATCTTTCCAACTGGCAAGCTTTATGTAGTTCTCTATCTCGCCACGGGCCAAACGTGTTGCTTGTTCAATTTTCTGGTCGATCAGGGGCGCGTAATGCGAGTAGAAGTAAATGATACCATCTAAAAGGTTGTTGATGCGGGTCCAGCAGCCGAAGCCAGAAATCTTGCAAATAGATCGAAGTAGTGCGCTAAAGGAATTAAGGAGTGCCAGGCGCGATCGGAATTGTCCTAGGTTACATTCTGTAATGAATTGATTGAGAACGAGAGCACAATCCTTGAGATAGGATTTAGCTTCTTGATTCTCTGGCCCGTATGAATGCGTCGAATAACCGCGAACAAGCAATTCGTACAGCCGGAACCACCATACGTCGGTTGTAGAATGGAAGGAATCGAGCTCGGTCTGAACCAAAGCAGCCCATGATCCTAGCTCCAATCGTCTCCAGCTTACGACCAACGCCGTAAGAGCAGACTGGAATGAAAGCAAAGAGTTTTCAGCACAGCTGTACTTTTGCCATTCCTCGATCTGTCCAATCAAGGTCTCCAATTGCGGGATGATCAAGGCTATGGGACTTTCAGACGATAAAGCTGCAATCTTGCGGCATCGTTGAAGAATCTCATCCAAACTAGTCACCTCAGGCCACTGCTGAATCAGTGATTCGATTTTGGAAGCCAGAGCTTTCACTAATGGGATCACGCGAGTGGTCTCAGCAGTATTACTACCGATATAGAAGTTTGCTTGAGAATTTGATGGTGAGGTCGATGATTTGAGAAGCTGGCAGAGAGAATGAAACTGGAAAGCCAAGGATGTTTGATCGAGAACGGATGGCAACCCGAGCCCATGCTTTTCTACTATTGATACGACAATTTGCTGACGTAGTGAGTCAAAAGAGCATCCAGAATTCGGTGCATCTGCCTCTCCTGACATCATCGCAAGGTGGATCTTACAAAGGAGTGCGATTTGCGCGGGGGTGACGAGGTTGGTAGAGGAGTGGAATGACGTTGATTTTGTGTTATCTTCGTAAGAAGGGAACAAGGCTTGTAATTCTTCCTCTTCAAATTCCTCGTCCGACTTGAATGTGATATCTTGTCGGCGCGTTTTGAACTCTTGCGCTCTCTCCTCAGCCTCCTTCTGCTTTCGAATACAATCGCGAGTCCACAACTGCCATATTTGATCGTAGAATGAGAGTAGCTTGTGAGTTTGGGAGCTTTCAAATTCTTTGATCGAATATTTGGACATCGCACTGATGTAAAGTAGCGATATGGCTGATTGACTAGCCTCATCAGCAACGGTCGTTTGAACTCTTTCGACCAGGGAATCTTCTCGGAGATTAGCGGCAGCGATAGCAGTAGTGCTTGTCGTTAAACAGCTGACGAAACCAGTGATTGCTTGCGCAGATTGATTCGAATAAATTGCCGATGCTCTTTGAAAAGTAAGAGTAAGATCTGCGATCATAATGTGCAGAAACGCTTGAACGGGCCATAAGATATCGACAGATGTAGGAAATCGCTTGCTGAGGCGATTAATCAATCCAATGGCCGAGAAGGAGAAATTCTCAATTCGTGCATGTAGGGCGTGAAGGTGGTCCAGATTATTAGGTTGGCCGAGTGCTTCAGCTAAATCTTCGAGGCGACCATCGAGCAGGAACTGCTTCTCGAATGCTTTCAACTCAGTAAAGATTGCATGTTGGACCAGAGTGTCTGTAGAGCGTTGGATTGAAGGCTGTGGGATCTCCTTGCAGCGTGATTGGATCTCTGTGATTTCATCATCCAGCAACGAGATTCGAGGGTTTGAGGGAGCCCCACGTTTCATTTGCTGGTAAGAGGACAGGAAGGCCCTCAGCTGGCAAAGACGGAAAGCCCAAGCTTGAAGATAAGAATGATGGGCAGTCTGGACAGATAGAGGGTCAATGGGTACGTCAGAGATATAAAGATGCCACAATCTCAAAGCTCGCGAGACCGGACTGCGTCCTGAATCAAATGCTGAGGATTAGCTCAACTTGCTGTCTCGCCCGGAGCAGAAGAGTAGGGGATACTTACCCAAAGAAACCATGACATTCGATTGCCCTTCAGCAGATTGGTAGAGATGGATCACTGGGGCCTCAATCTGCGGAAATGAAAATTCAACGGAGCATATTTCAGACTGGGGTACTGAAACCCTGATCAATTGATGCAACTTACAATGTTTAAAAGGCTTGAGATCAGTGAATGGCACAAGCGTTCGCGGTCTTCAGTCAAGTAGGGGGTCGTGGTAGCCACAAGCGAAACTAATCGGTCCAGGGTATTTATTACCTCTCCGTGGCTTTCGAGCGAGGTGGACGTCTTGACCACCCTAAAAAAGAGATTAACATCAAGTTAGTTTTCACCATCGGAAGAGAGAAAAAGAACATTAACGCGCCTAGATATACCCGACATCACAAGAAGGAAATTCGAACGAGTGAATTGGGACAATATGTTAAAAGGTTTCAGGGCCCATTTGGTCTACAAGAGAGAACTAGCATTAGTAAGAGAATACCACGGAAAAGCGATGTTCGACTGACAGTATCGCAGAAGCTGATGGGCGCGGCTGTCAATGACATGATCAGCTGCAAGTTCAGGGACAGGTCGGTTTGATCTATAAACATAAATATGTTAGCTCAATCACACATCCTAGAAGAGAGACGGCGGCATGCTTACGTGTGGACGTGTTCTGATCTTGAAGGTAGGCCTTTGAGCGGAACAAGACGCCTATTTCACTAGGTACAGTTGCCCACTGAGGTAGGAGGCCATTGATTTGTGCCTGGTTCTGATGGTTCACAAGTTAACTTAGTTTAGCCACTGAGACGAATGCTAGAATACTTACTTGATCGGTTCGAAGGAAGCTGGCCATTGTTGCAACAATTGCAATCATTCTTTCTCCAACAAGCCCAAAATTTTCATCCGACGGAGTAATTCCAACCAAAGTAGTCTGTTCAGTTGTGGCCGCAGAAATTTGCTAGCGATTCAACACAAATGTCAGATTTGGTTGATCAAAGGCAAGATATCAGAAAAAATAGTAATACCCCTTGGAGCTTCTCAGTCAGCCAAGTTATCCTGGGACAGTCGGCTGTAATTTCTTTACTGATCTTGATAGACGCCACGATTTCAAAATAGATTTCTCGTAGATCTGAGTTTCCAAGCGAGAAGTACGAAGCCCAAACAATTAATTAGCAATGAATAGAAATTGAGATATGAAAAATGAAAAATTAGAAATGAAAATGGGCAAGCAGGCAATTGTAAGAAGATATAAAAGACAGACCAGCATTTAACAAAGGCCAGTTAGCGTCGCATAGTTGCCTCAATTTATCCACCAAGTTGACCAGATCGAAATCTTTATACCATGGTGGGCAGAATAAGTTCCAAAGAAGGACCAGAGCTTCCCACCGGGAGATATCATGTGAATCACGCAAGGGTTGAAGAGACAGCCTTGTGGAATCAAAAAGGGGTTTCCTTCGGGAAGGTAATCGATTGATTGAATCGTCTATGATCTTCAACGCAAACCCAATAGCCGCATGGTCCGGGGGCGAATCTAACAAGTTAATCAACTGCAAAGTTCCTTCTTGGATGTCCCTCAGACATACAAATAGTAGCTGTTTAATACCCAAAGGCATCAGTCGATGCAATATTATCAGATAAACGCAAATAAAGAGAGGACAGACCTGGTATTCAGACTTTCCGAGGCCAGACGTTGCTTCCCAGTTTTGAGTTTCGCTCAAGATAAATAAAAAGGACTGTAGGACGGCGTCGCTGGCAAGAGTAACAAAGCTTGAAAATCGCACTTGATCGATAGTATTGCTTTGTTTGGCGAGGGGTTCGCTCGAGAGCCTCTTCGGGTCGTTTGATTCCAGATTCGCCTGTTGAAGCAACAAGCGTAGCGGTAGAGATGCCGCGATGATTAGTCTGAATAAAGATCGATGACCCAGAGGCTTGCCTTCCTCCAATAAGTGGTGGGTGGATTGACTTCCTATAGCCAAGTCAAATGCCTGAAACAGCCATTAAGCTATTCAGCATTAAGTTTGGATATGCGCAGAGAACTTGAAAAATAGGACTGACCTCCCCCAGGAAAAAATGACTCGCTCGGTTGAACTGGGCCCAACCCGCTGCCGCGCCGAGGATGTCAGGCTTTAAAAGTCTGTCTAACAGTAGCTGGAGCGTGTGATCCGGACTTGGTGAGGGTAAGAAATGATCAAGCGTCCTCGAGAGAAGGGGGTATTCGGTAGGTGAGTGGATCAAGGCGTGGGCAGTCCAACGGATTACCGGGTCCTGAATATTGTCGCTTAAATCGAAGAGGAGGATAGTTTCTTGAAATTTTCGTACAGTCAAGTTATCAAGTTAGTATGTGAATTATATTGTATTCGAGGTATATATTGACTTGGGAGGAACCTGGGTACTTACTTAGAGGCAATGGGAGTGTGATGACACTCAGTTGAGGATCCGGTAAGAAAGCGATCTCCACACCGCGATTTCTCATCGCTCGAGAAAGCTCCCCATACCGGGGATTGAACGTAAAGATGATGCGGAAATTATCGTGAGGTATAACGGTATCGATGCCTGCCTGAGTCATCCCTTTCTCTGCGAGCTGGAGTCTCCCGGTACCTTCGAATAAGGGATTCAAACGATCCAGAACAGAAGCACTACAAAGATTAGAATTTTCTACCAAAAGCCACTGACCCTTCTTCATAGAAGTCACGAGGGGCCCATCGATCCATTCAAATCGGCAACCTGGCTTTGCAGTCTGAAGTTCCAGGAGAGATCGTTCAAACGGTTTGAAAAGGGGGGCGAGAGGATGATTTGCCAAACGCTGCAAAATGTCAACGCCGCACGCTACGAGTTTCTTGGTGTCGAATGAAAAGACCAATTTTTTGAGGCAGATGAGATCTCTGCGAGACATTTCGAGATTACAACTTGTGGCGTCGCGGGAGAGGTACGAATTCTCCAGATTATGCTGAATAATTTGACATGTATCATCGATGATTGTAATCAACTTGCGTTCCACGCTACTCTGCTCAAAGCCTCCAATCAGATCGGAGGTATCGGTGCCGGAATGTAAGCTGATGACTTGTAACTGGACACCTTTTCGATCAGCCAAAAACTTCACCAGGGATGACTTGCCCGATTTCTCCGTACCAGTGAGAATGGGAAGCCATCGCAACTCTAAGCATCGAATCAATGCTTCAGCGCAGTTATACAGACATGTTGGAATTTCCGGGGGGGAGACTATCGGAGGAGCCCAGGACAATCCGGATGGTTTGATCAATCTGCTGTGCCCGACGACCAGCTCAGAAGGAAGCTCCACCAGGTCTTGATGATCGCGCGACAGGCTTGAGGCGCCGAAAAATTCTTTGGAGATCTTCACCGAAGTGGCTTGATCATCTTGTGTTCGGAACCTCCCAGTGTAGATCATATCAATGTATTCAACCGGGGAAAGCGGTTGGAGGTCGTATGGGCCGTTCATGGATGTGATCTGCATCCATCTTCCCAGGTCACGCAGGTTGAATTCCCAAGGGGAGCCAAGGGAAGCGAAGGATGTAGTCTTGTTTGTTTCTTCGACCAGTCGGTGATTGAAATTGATCATTTTGGAGATTTCGGACTGATTGAATGAGGGAGCCATCTGCGTACAAATTTGCAACAAGTCTTCGTTTTCCATCTCTTTCATGAAAACGACCGTAAAGCGGTCTACTAACGACTTTGGAAGACCCTTTCGTGAACCACCTTGATGATGAGGATTTTGAGCAGCAAAAACCTTGAAGTCAGGGTGTCGTTGGAAGGTTCGGTCGATTTCCGGGACGTAAACGGTACCTCGATGGTCCAAGCAGCCATTAAGCCCTTCGAGAACGGTTTGAGGAGCGAGATTCATTTCATCCAACAAGACCCAATCTCCCTTCTGGAGCGCGTCAAGGAAGGAAGCATCCTTCCATTCGAATTGTCCCGGGCGCCCACCCTCAACAGGCGCATCGGCACCGAAGAGGTCTAATAAATCGGTTTGATCCGAGAGATTGATCCGTTGCAGGCGTTTCCCTGAGATTTTAGCTAAGGCTTCAACTATACTCGTCTTACCTACTCCTGGGCTACCCTCCAACAATACGGCTTTGGGCACTTGCAGCGCTCGGATAATTCGAAGGGCATTATGAGCCACCGTTTGGGCGGAAAAAGAATAATTGATTGCAATCGCTTCTCCAATGATCGAACTAGACCTCGGTAAGATAAAATCGCCTATCTTTAACCCTTCAGTTAGATAGGTAACTTGGCATAGACCTTCAGTGCTGTCTTGCGAAACTTGAACCAGATTATGCAAGTACCTGAGACAAGACTCTATCAGTTCTAGAATGAGATTGACGGGGAGGTCTTGTCCAAAGCCTGCGGTCCCGAGGCGATCAAGGACGGTCATTCGAGCACCATGAATAAATGACAGAGCCGGTGACAGAGACGAACAGGACCTGATAAAGTCGCACCACGCAAGACCGTCTCGCAAGCTCAACTCGCAAGCCGAGAATTGGGCAGAGATCGGCGACTTAGAGTAAAACTCGGAAAATGAGATGATGTGCGCGGCCCATTCAGAGGGACTGAAGCTAGCACCTGATAAACGATCGCAATAAATCGCAAACCTATCCTTGGGATCGGAGACTAGAGGGACCCAGATCTCGGTAAACCGATTTCGCAGCGCAGGTGAGAGCTCTCGTTTTCCGAAATCGCCACCAGGGTTCATGGTTGCAAAAATTTGGAAAGTGGAATTCGCCGTAATTTGCATTTTTTCGAGAGTTTCACCTCCACGTTCAGCTAACACAATCGAGCGCTCCGGTTCTAACAAACTGTTGAGGCGCTCCAGGACTGAGTCATCAGCCAAAGAGATTTCGTCCAGTAAAACGTAATCCCCTTCCTGCATCGCCTGTATCAATGGGCCGTCGGACCAATCAAATAGTGCGGTAGATCTCTTGAGGTGACTGAGTGCCGTCTGGGCCTGATCAACAAGTTTGAAATCAGTCCCTGATTTCATTTTCTTGGCCAAAGTCTTCTCAGTCTTGCTGATAACATCATCGATACTCGACTCATCCGTAATCGCTAGTTCAATCTCCAAACAGTCGAGAGAAGTGCGCAGTTGTTCCAAGGCAGTCCGAATTTTCTCCGCCCGCTGTCGAATTGGGCGTTGACTCCCCAATAAATCACCAACTTCAGAGTTCCGATGAAGATTGATGCTCCTCAATCGCTGGTTGGCAAAGGAGCTAATTGCTTCGCAAACAGATGTTTTCCCAGAACCTGCGTCTCCGACCAACAGAACAGGCTCGTCGAACTGAAGGCAGCGTGAAACCAACTGGAATAAACGTTTGCAGGCGTTTGTGGCGACCAAACTCGTTGGTAGTTTGACATCTTGATACAAGCGGTCCGGATCGATGGTCACGTTCATAATTTCTTCTAAAACTTGTTTGACTGTTTCCTTTTCGTCTTTACCTCGGGAACGCTCGGCTAACAACATGTAACCATCCTCGGCTAATTCTTGATAACCTACTGCGCCACGACCGCCCCATCGAAATAAATCTCTCAAAGTCACAAAGCTATGTTTTTGCTCAAAGATTTTATCACTCTGTCTTCTTCTTTGGAGTTCCGCAAAAACTTTGACAACCTTACTAGCATGACTCGGAGCGATTTTGCAACGCCGACAAAGAATAACTTCCAATTCATCTTTGGGCACATCGTCGAAATGTAATTCCAGGAACCGATTGCGGAAGGCACGAGATAGAACTTTTCTACCACCATAGAGACCAGGTGGGTTTTGTGTGGCGAAAAGCATGAAGTCCGGGTGCGGCTTGACGATTTCTTGGGTTTCGGGTATTAAGAGCTCCCGATTGTCGTCAAGTAACCGATTGAGAGCTTCTAAAACATCGGATGGTGCCAAATTCAATTCATCCAACACAACCCATGCGCCTTGCCGTAGAGCCCGAACCAAAGCGCCTTCCTTGAAGCACAAACGTCCCGTTTCTGGATCGGTAGCATAGCAACCAATGTATTCCTGAATATCCGTATGTTCGTGATTGTTGATCCGCACAAACGGGTGACCAGTGAGACGAGCTATGTACCCAACAATACTTGTCTTTCCACTCGAGGTAGGGCCCTGAATTAGGACTGGCCATCGGCCGGTGGTGACAGCCCGAGCCAAGTCAACTATCTTCGATTTGACGGACTCGGTGAGGACGTATTCTTGAGGTGGAGTTGATTCGTCTGGTATCTGTGCCCTTTTTAGCCAGAATGGGCCAACCTGAACGTAAGAGCCTTGATCGTCAGGCTTCTTTGGCTGTTGCGACATTATTGCCTTTGGATTCTTGCCATTTTGGACAATATGTCGATCGATTAGTTGGTAAACAACCTCGGTTGATTTCCTGTCTAGTGTTGTTACAAATGCCATCAAGAATCCCTCGGCTAGTGCCCTCCTCAAGCACAATGCACTACAAATTGTGGTAGCAAAGGTCAAGGCACGAGAGAGGGTTCTCATCGAGTAGTGCGGAGGGGTGTTAGTACCGTCGGCCAGACTACCATTTCTGGCCAACGTTCGAATGGCCGAGTAGCAATCGGCAGTGTCTGCGATGATCCTTTTGTCGCAAGCGCAAAGTCCGCCTAAATGTTGCGAGATGATATTCAGGAGGGCTTCCCTATCGTTATCGGGGGGTTGAACGTAGAGCTCAGTAAACTTTGCCCTCAAGCTAGCTGGCAAATCGCGTTTTCCGACATCGGTAGCAGGGTTCATACAGCCAATTAACCGGAAGTCTGAGTGTCGCGGGACTGGGACGAGATCACCCCGCTCGCTCAGAATGACTGACGCATTTGGATGCCGCAACAAACCACTCAGCGCTTCAAGCGTCTCAGTCGTGCCCAGGTTGATTTCGTCCAATAAAACCCAGTCACCGTTTTGTAAAGCCTTTACCAGCGGACCCTCGACAAATCTGAATCGCATGTGATTCGAGGTGCATCTGATAAACTTCTCTTCAAATTGATTGAGCTGAAAGAGATATTCTTGCAGTGAAGATTTCAACTGAGCTTGATTGGATTGGACCGTTTTGTTGCGAGTAGTATTAGTCTTGCGGCGCTTGCTGGGTTCGTGGCAATCATCAGCCTCTCCGTTAAGCTGTTGATTGTCCGAATTGGTTTGGTTATTTGAACGCTCGCTCAGAGCTCTTATGCCGTCCTTCAGCAATGCAACCAGCCGCACGTATTTCTTCTTGGTCGCAGCCTTGCGTGCTGCGTGGACAAACTCGTGATTGCGTGAAGTGTTGAAAGCATCCCCAAACATGGTAAGAAAATCATCCACCAACTGATTGCCGTGCACTACAAAGTTTACATAGGTGTGTCAGTTTTAGTGCCCCAAGTACTATTGGAAAATTCTCAAGACCTTACATTTGCCATCCTCAGCAGAGTCCAGCGGCTTGAAGCCACCTAGTAAGTCGCTGGCTTCACTTTGGTTGCTCAGATTGAGTGAAATCAGTTTCTTGCCAATCAAGTTAGCCATGTAGCTGACAACAGTAGTCTTTCCAGTCCCAGTTTCGCCTACCAATAAAGTTGGCTCAGATGATCGCATACATACGGCCAATCGCTCCAACAAAACTAGCGTTGATTTTGTCAAAGCAAAAGGTCGGGAGTTAGAAACTGAGGATTGAATTATGCTCTTGTCGGTGAGCAGCTTGATTCTTCCAATTGTGGCGTGCGTCTTCGCTTTCCCCTGTTTCGGCGCTGGAGGAATATAATCAGGTATCCGACGGCAGAAACAGTATGCGGATCGCTCAGGATTCAGGTCCAGGTGTGTGCCGAGTGCCTGAGCAGCGTTCAAAAGAGCGTTGCTTCTCAGATCATCGCTTTCGGACAGCAATGTTTCGGATGAAGCAAGGAATAAGTCTGCGCCTTCGAGAAAGATTTGCTCTTGAAGAACCGGGTTTTGGGACACAGAAGAAAGGGTTTGGTTCCTTGTCAGAAGAGCTTTTATTCTTGTGATCCACCTAAAGCAGCAAACGAATTCGATTAATGTTGCCTTTTTAATCAAAATTACAAAACAAATCTTACTTCAAGAGGTCGATCAGCTGGATTGGACGACTCCGAGAGGAATCCAGCTGGGAAGCTGAAACTTCTTCCCATGCGGCAACTAATCGATCGCGGACACCTTGCGAAAAGTTTGGGGTTTGGCGCGTGACTATATTCAAGATATCATCTTTGGTCATAGCAGCTACCGCCACTTCTTTCCAGTATTGTTCGCCAACGAAAGATCTCGCTTTTTCTTGTTGACAGGTTCGGGTAGCCAGCAGTAAAAATCGCTCGTTGGCTGATACCCATCCCGACTGTGCACCCAAATCGATTCCAACACCATTAAGGCCACCATGTCCCCCATATCCCCCGCCAACCTGGTACTGTGCTCGGTGGCTAATTAGATCGGACAGTTGGTTTATGATTGCCAAAACATCCTATATTCCAAAACACATCAACTTTCAGAATGTAAGATTGTAGCATTGTTGGCAAAAATCAGCACACGTACGTCTGATGCACGATCTATGTCTTGACACACGAGCCATTTTCCCTCCTTCATTGCCCTGAGTAAAGGACCTTCCACAAATACAAACTTTCCGGGGTCTGCCGTTGAGCTAACGTAGCTACCGACCAAGCTTTTGGCATCCAGAGTTCTCGAGGCTAGATTGAGGATGACGATATTTTGATCAACCTCGGATTGGTCGATGATTGAAGGGTCGCAGATAGACTTCTCTGACCACAGTTGGGCGGCCAGCTTTTGGATGATTGTAATTTTACCAGAAGATGGTGGTCCGGATAGAAGGACGGGAAACCGTTCTGAGATCAGACGACTCAAGGCCATCAATGCGGTAACCGACGAAGATGTTGAAACAAATGGGACCTCGTGTTGAATGACGCCCGATTCGGATTGTCTTCCTTGTTCAGAAATTGAAGTTTCAGCGACTGGCAATAGATGGTTCGTGCCGGAAGGTGAAGGCAGCGCGTGGGATTTAAGAGTGAGATTTCCTCCAACTAATGCAATTGAGTTGGTCAGGTGATGATCTTGAAGGAAAAGCAGCGGCAAATTGACATTCCGGTGAGCTGTGGTGGCCTTCGGGTGGGACTCGGGATGCAAAATTCTATGTGATTGATCAAATTCTAAGACCCACGCATCGATTTCTCGGAAAACTACTTCATACGAAACCGCTTTGGGAAGAGGAGATGAAGAGACCTGCAGGTTCCACTTGAAGGTTAGTTGTTCTTCAACCGTGATCATATCGTCCGGTAAGCTACCGATGATGGGATCCATAGGCGTGTCTTTGTCTATGAGAAGATTTTGAGGAAGCGTGTCCGACCATGGAGATGAGAAATGATCTTGAATTGGACAGGAGTCGTGCCAAATCCGTTTCCAGACATATTGGTCCTTAACTTGTTTGACTAATTGACTCGAACATGCTGATCCTTGCCAAAACTTCCAACAATACCAGGCGAGCTGACGAGTACCTCGGCGTGGATGAAATTTGAGGATGTTGAGTAAGACAGGCGGCAAAACCCAGCCCTGTAACACAAGACCTGGGTAAGGGAGATGAGGGGATACTAGCAACAATCGAGAAATTGTAAGAAGGAATTTGTCGACGACTTCTGATTGATAAAGTGGATGGGTAGCCGCAAGAGAGGAATCAGATTGAGAAACCGGAATTAGCGTTTCGACTGGTAGAGTTTGGAATGGATCGGTTGCCAGAGCAGGATGGCGCATAACGATGACGAAAAGTCTAAGGGAAATGTGTCAGTAGTGTTGCATAGGATTTTGATGAATGTGACATCTGAAGAGAATAAAAAGACGCACGGAAATAACGAGGGGTGATGCGGTAATAATAAACTGAACGCATTGATGATCAAACGGAGGTTAGACTTGATAATTTCCTTTTGAGATGGTGACTGGCTCTTCTCAAGCTGAATTGTGTTATTCTGGCTGAGTTGAGCTGGCCAGTAGGAGCATACTGGATCCGAATACCGGCCGGCGCCTTGGAATCCGAGATACAAAATCCATCTCGAGGCCAATTCTGATAAGATCGGGGTAAAGTGAGCGGAGACATGGCAAGTAAAGGGTGGCAAGAGGGCGATCTGAGCGAGGATTTCCAGTAGTCGAGGCACGGGATCTTCATCATTTTGAGGCGGTGATTCTCTTGATTTTTGAGATAGGTTGGCTTTGACAAGATTGAGTAAAAAGCCTATGTCTTCGGGTGGAATATCTGAGCGAAGATGGTGTTGCCTGATGGTCCCAACCGATCGAGAAGTCGTGGGTTTTGCGGATGAAGCGCTCGAAAGTGGAAGAAGGCCTATTTGATGGAGAAAATCGTTAAGGGGGCCGAGCAAATCGAAATTGTTGATCGAGTGCTTTATACGTGATAGATCGAAGGGGGTTTTTGGTCAGTAATAAAATAAAAGTCAACAAATGGAGAAATTGTGAGGCTGCGAGGAGTGCTGACCATTTTCCGTGCACTGTTGCCTCGAGTCCAAAAAAATGACAGTGTGACGACTGCCTGGTTAGCTTCTTTGCGCGAACTCGCTATTCCTCCCGTTAGAGTCTTTCGAGGGTGATGTATGACATGAAGCGAAATCAAAAAAAAAGTATCGCACCTTACATGTGTATTGGATATACAATATTCACAGATGGATTATTGGATATGCAATATTCACAGATGGTCAACCTTGCTTGACCCGTATAGGGATTGCAGTGAGGGAACATCATTGCACAGCGAGATGGCGCAGCTGGTAGCGCGCTGGGCTCATACTGCGGAACCCAGAGGTCGTCGGATCGAAACTGACTCTCGCTAGATGTTTTTCATCACCACACTCGTTCGCCGAGCGGCTGCGCGTGCCTCCGATGTGCAGCTGGGCGTTCGACGGGTGTTTTTGCAACAGACAGAAGCCTCCGCACCATTGACCCAATCGGGAGGGCAGCATCCCAAGCGCTGCCAGCTACCAGCGCTTGGCAATCTGTTTCAAACTGCTGTATTGAGAGTATTTGGCATTTCTGCAGGAATCATAGCCTGGATCTGGTATTTTTTGACCAAAGTACGCATACCGTTGGTTTGTGAATTTTCTCTAGGGCATTGATAAAAAAACCCGGTTTTTCCGCGTTTACACCCGGTTTTACGCAGCGGCGACATCCAAATTGCGGCGCAGTACACCCGGTTTTCCACATTTACACCCAGTTTTTTTATTTAATTTTTTGCGGGCCGATTTTCATTATTTTTTGGAATTTTGAATTTATTTATTATACTTACAGGGGTGTAAAATTTTATGTTAATTTTTATTTTGCAAAAAAACTATGTCTTCTATTTTTTTTGGCCAATCCACCCGGTTTTTTTTAATTTAATTTTTTGTGGGCAAATTTTCATTATATTTCAAAGTTTTAAATTTATTTATCATACTTACAGGGGTGTACAATTTTATGGTAATTTTCATTTTGCAAAAAAACTATGGCTTCTATTTTTTTTGGCTAATCCACCCGGTTTTTTTTAATTTAATTTTTTGCAGGCGGATTCTCATTATTTTTCAAAGTTTTAAATTTATTTATCATACTTGCAGGGGTGTAGAATTTTATGGTAATTTTTCATTTTGCAAAAAAACTATGTCTTCTATTTTTTTTGGCCAATCCACCTGGTTTTTTCATAAAAAATCCTCACAGCTTGATTTCCAGGATTTCTCAACATTTTAAACTTTTTTAAAGCACTTTAAGGGGTGTATAATTTAATGTGACTAACAGTTTTATTTTTAAATCACTGGTTGGATTTTTATGATTTTTGGACTCAATTTATTTCCAAACACCTTCAATTTATTTCCAAACACCTTCACGTCTGTCTTTCAAGATATTCAGGGAGTTTTTAAATGGATTCATACACTTTAGAGGGTGAAGAATTCATTGGAAACAAATACTGATTATAAAATTAACTTCTTATCAGATTTCATGACAAAGAAATGGAAATACAATGATACACAGAGGTGTGGTACATTGCATAATGCTTTGGAGTGTTACATGTTGTTTATTACATTTATTATTTATTCATAAATTAATAACTTTATTACATTTATTATTTATTCATTTATTCCATTTATTTTGTTTTGTTTCTTTTTATTTTATTTTATTTTATATTGTTTTGTTTTGTTTGTTTTACTTGTTTTACTTATTTATTTTATTTGTTCTAAATAAAATATTGAATGAGGATGATTGGGGAGGTTGTGTTTTTCATAAATCATTAACTTGCAATTATGTCTCTTGCTTTTAATTTATTTATTTAATTTATTCATTTCATTTATTCTATTTATATAATTTTATATAATTTTATATTATATTATTTTGTTTATTTTCCTTGTTCTATTTATTTATTTTATTTGTTTTGGGGTCACGCGCATCAAATGCCGCCCTCCATATGCTATTTGCATAAAAATTAAAAATTAAAAATTAAAAAAAACCGGGTGCCCGCGCAGAAAACCGGGTGCACTGCGCAGAAAACTGGGTGTAAACGCGGAAAAACCGGGGTTTTTTATTAACACCCTTTTCTCTATGTATTTCTGAATTTTCTCTACACTGCTAAAAAATTATGGGTAAACATGAAAATTAAAACAGAACAATTTGAACATTCAGGAAACCAACACATTTTCCAAAGTATCCCACAGGTACCTGTTCCAATGGTAAGAGCCAACAGCTCCCCGTCCCCTCTCCTTAGCTAGAGGTTCCTGCTTAGTGCTTTGGAACAATCTCTTGCCTACAAGTGAAATAACAAAGTGCAAAGGGCCCTTGTACATTGCCATGTCACTTGTAGACAAGCTATAATTGTGTTTTATAAATAATAAATAATAAAAATAAAGGCCCCGTTTGGCAGCAGTGATGTTATGTAATAACCACTGCTTTTTCATAACCGGGCCTCACAGAGGCCCACATCACATCACATGTGTGTTTGGCAGATTTGGGAAATTATGAAGGTCATCACGACTTTCCTCATCACTCGACATAATCCCCGCCATTTCCCAAATAGTACCCCTGGGGGTGTAGTTGGTGTCATATTGTATGACAGGTGTGGTAGCCAAACACCTGTGTTATGTTGAATAATATGAAAATTTTTGGTGATTTGCATCACATTAGGTAATCTCGCGACATGACATAAAATCACTGCCGCCAAACGGGGCCTAAAAAATAAATAATAAATAATAAATAATAAATAATAAATAATAAATAATAAATAATAAATAATAAAAAACAAATAAAAAATAATAATTAATAATTAATAAATAATAAATAACAAATAACAAATAAATCTACTATAGAACTATACATATAGGCTCCTGGAGCCAAACACATCCTGTACCAAGTGTACGGGATGTATTGATGCAACCTAATGGGTCGGTGTCAACCTGTTAGCTTGCATGACATATGAACGGATGCAACCTAACGGTTTGACATCGATCCGTGTCACTTCCCCTCCTTGCTGAGAACAGCCATTGACAATGGCTGCTCCCAGCAAAGAGGAGTTATCGAAATCAATGGCTGTTGGAGAACAGCCAGCTTTGCTGATTCCTGCTCTCAGGAATTCAGGACAGCCATCAGCAATGTCTGTCCTTTGTATCCGCTGTTCCCTCCAAAAAAAATAAAAAATAAAAAAAGTTTGTTGTATGTGAATAAAAATGAATAATTAATTAAATAAAATTAACTAAAATTAAATACAAATAAATGAAAATTAATAAAATAAAATAAAATAAAATAAAATAAAATAAAATAAAATAAAATAAAATAAAATAAAATAAAATAAAATAAAATAAAATAGAATAAAATAAAATAAAATAAAATAAAATAAAATAAAATAACAATAGGGCATTAATAAAAAAACCCAGTTTTTCCGCGTTTACACCCGGTTTTCTGCGCAGATGCGGCTGCGCAGCAAATTCGGTTTTCCGCGCGCACACCCGGTTTTATTTAATTTCGAGTTTTTATTCAATATGCAAAATGAGGGTGGCATATGATGCGCACAGGCTCCCCAGGTATGCTCATCCAACTTCCAACATCAACCACATCGAAATCCACTCACCACAATCAAAAACCAATGCCACCCCCCCCTAAATCATCAACCCCCCGTAACTCATCAACCACTCAACCAATCCACACAACAAAAACACCGAAATTCCCCATTTTTCCTCCTCTCCGCAACCCAACTCCCCAATTTCACTTTTTTTCCCCAAATTTTCCCAACTCCTCCCACCACCCATTTTCAGTTCCACCACTACTCCTCATCCATTTTCCACCCAAACCCACTAAAAATAACACCAAAAAACTTCTTTTTTTCCCCTCTCCACGCCACCTCAAAATCTTCCATACCCCACCAATTCTTTCAACCTTTCCCCCAATCCAAAAAAACCCCAAAATCCAACATGTCTCACATCAACCCCCTCTTCCTTGCCAAAGATGCTGCCACCACTCCCGCCACCACTCCTGAAGCACCCAACCTTGCTCCTCCTCCTGAGTTAACATATCAAACAAAGGAGGAAATGCATAGCTCTGTCCAAACTTGGGCCAAGAAGCATGGCTATGCCCTCTGCATAACCCATTCCTCCACTGAAAATGGGGAGAACAGATGCACTTATCAATGTGACAGATCTGGGGTTTTTCAGACCAAAGATGGTACTCAATTGGGGAAGACCAAGAAGATTTCCTGTCCTTTCAAACTTACTGGGAACTTTTATAAGAAGAAAGGCTACTTCCAAATCAAGATCAAAGATCCTAGCCACAACCACCCAGCTTCTGAAGATCCTTCCATCCATGCCGTCCATCGCCAATTAACCAAAGAACAAAAAACCACTGTCACCCAATTAACCCATTCTGGAGTTTGTCCATTAACTATTAAGACTGCGTTATTGCAAGACACCAATCTCCCCTCTTCTGTCACCCTCAATACCATCTACAATCACCATAACTTCTTGAGATCCACCCAACTTGAAGGATGTACCCCTATTGAAGCTCTTGTTCATGAAATCCGCCATCTTGAATTCTACCACATGATTGATACCTCCAAAGGCCACATGACCTCTTTGTTCTTTGCTCATCCGAAATCCCTTGACTTGGCAAAACAATTTCCCACCACTCTCCTCCTTGACTGCACCTACAAAACCAACAAGTTTAAAATGCCCCTTCTTCACATCTTTGGTATTAACTCCTCAAACAAATCTTTTTCCTTGGCTTTCTGTTTCCTTTCTGCTGAGAAGATAGCCAACTACTCTTGGGCCTTGGATCAGCTTTTCATCTCAATGGACAATCAATCTCCATCTGTACTAGTCACTGACAACGAGGCCGCCCTAATCAAAGCAATTGAACATGTCTTCCCAAATGCCTCACATCTCCTCTGCTCCTGGCACATTATGAAGAATATCCAGTCCAACTGCTACAAACATTTCAACTCTGAAGAAGAATGGTCCACCTTTTGAAACCATTGGAATCAGTTACTCCATTCCAAAACTGTTTCAGACTATCACAAGAACTTCACTCAGCTGTCTATGAATTGGAATCCACCAACCGCCGACTACATCATCTCCAACATCCTCCCTTGCAAAGAAAAAATTGTAGCCTGTTTTGTCGACAAGAAACCCCACTTCGGTAACACTATCACCTCTAGAATCAAAGGTCTTCACGCGTAAATCAAACGATTCATCAACTCTTCCACTGCCTCCTTTGCTGCTGTTGTCAAACAAATCCACCAAGCTCTGACCAATCAACTTCACGAACGGTACATCAAATCATCTCAGCACTCCTACAAACTCCTCACTGGCCTCCCCCCTTGTGTTGGTGATCTAAATGGCACCATCTCCCACTATGCCCTCAAGATCATCCATTCTCACCACATTTCTAAACCACCAACTTCCACTTGCACTGGAAACTACTCTTATCACATGGGAATCCCTTGCATCCATCAAGTTCACGAAGCAAAAGGACTTGGCAGCAAATTCACCCATTGCAATTTCCATTCTCAGTGGCATGTTAAAAAGGATCTTGAAGTGAGTTGGCTAATATAATTTCCTGGTTTCTGTTTCTCTTTCATAGTTTTATAGTTCTAATTTGTTTTTTGCCTCCATTTATGAGCAGACATTCATTGAAGAGGACAACAACAATGGATCAAGTGACGGTCTACTTCCCACCAAAGAAAACAACGAGGAAATTTTCTTAACAGATCTCTTTAAGGAATTCCAAACGTTTCAACCTGGCGAGCAAAAATTCTACATTGGCGAAATCAAGAAGCTCTTTCAAGGGAACTAAACCACAGTGGCCATCCAGGAACCTCTCTTTAGCAAGGATCACCAAGGACGAGGAAGACCAAAGGGCGCCAAAAGGGAACACAAATCAACTACTTCAACAAAAAGGGATCCTTCAGGCTATGAATACACAGAATTGGAGAAGAAAGGAAGAGGAAGGCCAAGGAGGCAGGTGACAGAACACAAGGTATTTATTCATTCATTTATCTCTTGTCTGTTTGTCTTTGGTTATTGATTTCTTGTGAACTTGTAGGAACCTTTGGCCAAGACAAAAGGACGTGGTAGGCCTAAGAAGATGGATGAATCTGAGGAATCAGAGGTAATGATTCATCTTTATTCTTCACTCAAATATCACATCTAATTCTTTCTCCTTGTGTTTTCTAGGCTGTGTCAACAGAAGAGGAAAGTCAGGAGGAGTCTGAATCAAGTGGAGAGCTTCCAGAGGTGGATGATATCATTCAACAGGGCTCAGAACATGGAAATTTGAAGACTGTAAGTGTTTTTATTTCCATCTTGAGTACATTATACTGAAGTTAAATGATTTTTTGATACATCAGAGGTCTGGAAAAATACTTAAACAGGTGAAATTTGAATCAGTTAAAAGGACCAAGACATATGAATACACTTTGGCAGAAAATGATGCTTATAGGCCTTTTGATGTGAGTTTTACTAATTTTTTTTGAAGAGATCTTTACTTCTGAGCTTCTTATTGGTTACCCCTTTCATAGACCTCAATGACTGCCAGCTCAATCTCTAATCCTGACACCTATATGTCTGAGGCACTCAGTTGGAGTACTTACAATAATGTGGCTGTTGATTTGGTTAGTAATTTCCTTTTATTTAGTGTTCATTTTATATACAATTAATCTTTTCTCAAATTATCCTTCAGTACAAGTACAAAGACAACATTCATCCCAAAGAAGCCATCCAACATCTCTCTACAATTACCAATGTCAAAGGCGATGGGAACTGTGGATTTCGAGCCGCTGCGGTCAGCATGGGATGTTCCTCAGACGAATGGATGAAAATTCGCAAGGAAATGAAAGAAGAACTCAAATCAAACCCTTTATATTCAAACCATCAGATGCTAAAGAACATATGGGGCGCCAACCACAAGGATCTAATCGATGCACTCTCTTGGGATGGAAAAGGACAGGCCCCACTGAAGTATTGGATGACCTTCCCTGCTCATGGATACTTGATGGCTGACACTTATAAAAGACCTGTGGTCTTGTTTTCTGGTCTAATGCCCACCATTTATCTCCCTCTCTCTTCTCCACCCACCACCCACTCTCCCATATGTCTCATACTCATCCCCAGTCTTCTTCATCTCATCAGCTTCACGTTTAAGGCTGAAATATGGCCTTCCCCTAGGATTGATCCATATTGGCAACATTGGGCTGAAGAGGAAGCTCTGTTGTGGAAAGAGTGGATTCAGCCCAATTTGGACCTTGGGGAAAAAGTTCTTTTCCCTCCAATAAGAAGATCTGCCAGAATTAATAAGATTGTTCATGTTGAATAGTTATTTGTCTATTTTCCTATATTTCCATTTTATTCTGATAAAAATTCCATTTTATTCTGATAACAAGTCAATTTTATGATCTGTATTTCTTTCCAATAAGTTCTTCACCCTCTAAAGTGTATGAAACCATTTGAAAACTCCCCAAATATCTTAAAAGACAGCCGTGAAGGTGTTTACAAATAAGTTCTGTCCAAAAATCATAAAACAAAACCAGTAAATTTAAAAATAAACTGTTTGTTGCATTCAATTCTACACCCCTTGAAGTGCTTTAAAAAGATTTAAAGCTTTGAGAAATCCTGAAAATTGAGCCGTGGGGAATGTTTTTTGAAAAAACCGGGTGTATGGGCAAAATAAAATAGAAGATGTTGTTTCTTTGGAAATTAAAAAATACCATAATATTCTATACGCCAAGAAGTATTTTTAGCAATTTTAAAATTTTTGAAAAACCGTAAAATTCCGCCCGCAAAAAAATAATTAAAAAAACCGGGTGTAAACGCGGAAAACCGGGTGTACTCCGCAGCAAATTTTACGTTGCCGCTGCGTAAAACCGGGTGTAAACGCGGAAAAACTGGGTTTTTTTATTAATGCCCTAAAAATAAAATAAAAATAAAATAAAATAAAAATAAAATAAAATAAAAATAAAATAAAAATAAAATAAAAATAAAATAAAAATAAAAATAAAATAAAAATAAAAATAAAATAAAATAAATAAAATAAAAAAAAATAAAATAAAAATAAAATAAAAATAAAATAAAAATAAAAATAAAAATCAAAATCAAAATCAAAATCAAAATAAAATAAAATAAAATAAAATAAAATAAAAATAAAATCAAAATAAAATAAAATCAAAATGAATCCCTTCAGGTCAAAATAAATCAATTTAAATCAGCATAAATCAAAACAAATCAAAACAGTTCAATTTAAAGCAATTGAAATCAAATCAAAATCAATCCATTTAAATCAATTGAAATCAATTTAAATCAAAAACTAGAAAGTTAATTTGTTTCAACAAATAAACATTTTTTCCACACCCAAAAACTTTGAAATCCAATCCAAAAAAAAGACCAAAAAGATTAAACAAAAAAACAACAAAACAACAAACAACAAAAACATTCATTATACTAAATCTTGATCATTAATTTCTTTACACCCACAATCACAGGGCGTTGATAAACGCACGCCAATGGGCGCACGCCCACGCCCATCGCACGCCTTTTTTTTATCAGCGTGCGGGCTGCACGCCCATTGGCGTGCGACACTTCAGGCGTGCGGTCGCACGCCCTGCCCGTTCAGAAAAGGGCGTGCGAACTGCACGCCCTTCCTATGTATATAGGCAGGGGCGTGCCCCTACCTATATACATAGAATCGGCGTGCGGGCTTGCACGCCGATTCTATGTATATAGGTAGGGGCACGCCCCTGCCTATATACATGCTGATGTCATGCGTACACAAGAATGTACGCATGACATCAGCTCCGGTAAAGGAATACAGCCTCCTCAACCGGAGGGATTCCCTCCAGTCAAGGACGCTGTACAACCTCCTTGACCGGAGGGATTCCCTCCCGGTCGAGGAGGGTATACAGCCTCCTCGACCGGAGGGATCCCTCCAGTCGAGGAGGTTGTACAACATCCTTGACCCGGGAGGCTGTATACCCTCCTTGACCGGAGGGATTCCCTCCCGGTCGAGGAGGGTATACAGCCTCCTCGACCGGAGGGATCCCTCCAGTGGAGGAGGTTGTACAACCTCCTCGGCCGGAGGGATTCCCTCCCGGTCGAGGAGGTTGTACAACCTCCTTGACTGGAGGGATTCCCTCCAGTTGAGGAGGTTGTACAACCTCTTCGGCCAGGCGGGCTTGCACGGCGATTCTATGTATATAGGTAGGGGCACGCCCCTGCCTATATACATGCTGATGTCATGCGTACACAAGAATGTACGCATGACATCAGCTCCGGTCGAGGAATACAGCCTCCTCAACCGGAGGGATTCCCTCCAGTCAAGGACGCTGTACAACCTCCTTGACCAGAGGGATTCCCTCCCGGTCGAGGAGGGTATACAGCCTCCTCAACCGGAGGGATCCCTCCAGTCAAGGAGGTTGTACAACATCCTTGACCGGGAGGGATCCCTCCCGGTCAAGGAGGCTGTATACCCTCCTCGACCGGAGGGATTCCCTCCTGGTCGAGGAGGGTATACAGCCTCCTTGACCGGAGGGATCCCTCCAGTCAAGGAGGTTGTACAGCCTCCTCGGCCGGAGGGATTCCCTCCCGGTCGAGGAGGTTGTACAACCTCCTCGACCGGAGGGATTCCCTCCAGTTGAGGAGGTTGTACAACCTCTTCGACCGGGAGGGAATCCCTCCGGCCGAGGAGGTTGTACAACCTCCTCGACTGGAGGGATTCCCTCCCGGTCGAGGAGGTTGTACAACCTCCTTGACTGGAGGGAATCCCTCCGGTCAAGGAGGCTGTATACCCTCCTTGACCGGGAGGGAATCCCTCCGGTCAAGGAGGGTATACAGCCTCCTCGACCGGGAGGGATCCCTCCCGGTCAAGGGGCTTGCAGTCCTCCCCGGCAGGCGTGCGGCTGCACGCCCATCCTCGGGGGTGTCGCACGCCTGTAGATGGGTGTGCGAACTGCACGCCCATCTACAGGCGTGCCCACGCCCAAGGATGGGCGTGCAGCCCGCACGCCAATAAAAAAAGGCGTGCGGGCAACACACCTTTTTTTTTATCGGCGTGCAATGGGCGTGGGCATGCGCCCATCGGCGTGCATTTATCAATGCCCACAATCACAATCACAATATGTGAAAAAATCAAAAGTAAAATATTTGATAAAATCACCAATAATAATGGGTATATTCTCTAAATTGAGTCATCAAAATTTGTCTTTTCCACAATATAAAACAAAAATTTCTTTAAAGATGAGCTTCAGGTTTGATTACTGGGGAAGAGCTTATGAAACCAAAGGACAAGAACGGGGAAGAGCTTCTAACCAACAACAACAATCAACATTTTATCATAGCCGGATACTCGCTGTTGATGGAAATGTGAATCACTATAACAACTTATGTAATCTAAACCTTCCTTCAACCTTAATTAACCAATCCCAAAGGCTGCATTCACGATCATCACACCACCACCTTCTGCAACCCAACACTCTCCACCAATATAACCCTTCCCATCATCATGAATCTCAACATCAATTACCAATGTCTCATTCTTCACACCTTCCTATTTCTCACCCCTCTCATAGCACTCTTTATCAATTACATCAGTCACAATCACCTCATCACCCATCTGACTCTCATCAAAATCTATTATCACCTTTCCATCCTCATGATTACCCATCACACCCTGATAATCACCCATCACACCAACATATAACCAACATTCAGAGCCAAAGCTCAAATGGGCTTGCCCCTCCTTCTTCTCAATCTCATTTGATAGGCCACTCACAATCCCACCATGGAAACTTTCAGTGCCAAAGACAGCACTCACAATCACTTGAACCCTCTGTTTCCTACGATTCTAATCAGAGAAGCCATCAGAAAAACCAATCACAAACCCACTACAACATTCAACACCAAACATATCACCCAACTTCACTTTGCTCCTCTTTCTTCTCAAAATAATCACAGAAGCCACTCACAATCCCCCAACCGCAACCTTTAGCACTCACAATCACTTGGACATACCGTAGATGACAATCACAATCCCCCCAGGGAGCTAACGTTTATTCTCACCTCACCACCATAGAATACCACATAGTCAATTCCTATAAGATGACTTTTTGCATCTGCATGTGCAAAATTTGAACAACAGAAATACTAAAAACAAGTCTTATTGAAAATAACAGTGGTTCTGAAAGCCTCTCACCTGCTGATTCACCAAGAAACTGGGGTGATGAGGTTCCAGAAATTGATCTACGAAACATTCTGGACCACGTCAACAACCAAACGTCTCATGCTGGGTTTGAAAGTTCTCATCCTGCCAATATAGACAATGAGGATGGGCTTGATAGAATCAGATTAGGACATGACAATTAAGATCCCAAAAGTTTATCCAATTCATACAATAATTTTTTGATTGTGGAAAGCTTCAGTCCTTCAGAAATTTTGGCAAACTGGCTTCAGGAAAAATAATTGGTGAATTGGTTGCCATACCTCACATCCCATTCATATCTGACCCTGAAGAGACTGTACCCCCTTGAAGCTAATAACCCAGTTTCCTGCTAATATTGCTTTTTTTCTCACAATCAACAAATCTTAGGGTCATACCATTGGAAATGTTGGTATTGTGCTTCTTGAACCTGTTTTTACTCATGGCCAACTGTATATTGTACTTTCTCAAAGCAAAACCAGTCACACAACAAAGGTTGCAATTCCTCCAGTCACACAAAAAAGGTTGTAATTCCTCCAGTCACACAACAAAGGTTGTAATTCCTCAGCCAGAATCTGGCCCTCCTTCATACCAAACTTCAAACATGGTTTACAAAGAGGTTCTCTCACATCTTCAATCACAGTGATATATTTTTGTTTGTTGCTATCTGGCCTGTTTGTTTTAATTCATTTATTTCATTTTCATTTTCATTTTCATTTTCATTTTCATTTTCATTTTCATTTTCATTTTCATTTTCATTTTCATTTTCATTTTCATTTTCATTTTCATTTTCATTTTCATTTTCATTTTCATTTTCATTTTCATTTTCATTTTCATTTTCATTTTCATTTTCATTTTCATTTTCATTTTCATTTTCATTTTCATTTTTCATTTTCATTCATTTTCAGGAATTTTCAGGTTTTCATTTTCATTTTCATTTTCATTTTCATTTTCATTTGCATTTTTTTTCATTTTCTTTTTCTTTTTCTTTTTCTTTGTCTTTTTCTTTCTTTTTCTTTTTCTTTTCGTTTTTATTCTTTTTCTTTTCTTTTTCTGTTTTCTTTTCTTTTTCTTTTTCTTTTTCTTTTTCTTTTCTTTTTCTTTTTCTTTTTTTTTTCTTTTTTTTTCTTTTTCTTTGTCGTTTTCTTTTTCTTTTTCTTTTTCTTTTTCTTTTTCTTTTTTCTTTTTCTTTTTTTCTTTTTCTTTTTCTTTTTCTTTTTCTTTTTGTTTCTTTTTCTTTTTCTTTTTCTTTTTTTCTTTTTCTTTTTTCTTTTTCTTTTTTTTTCTTTTTCTTTTTTCTTTTTCTTTTTCTTTTTTTTTCTTTTTTCTTTTTCTTTTTCTTTTCTTTTTCTTTTTTTTTTCTTTTTCTTTTCTTTTTTCTTTTTCTTTTTTTTTCTTTGTCTTTTTCTTTTTCTTTTTTTTTTCTTTTTCTTTGTCTTTGTCTTTTTCTTTTTTATTTTTCTTTTTTTTTTCATTTGAAATTTAAATTTTACACCATAATTCATTTTGGTAATTTTCCCGCTCCCTAAAAAAACACCCCACTCTAAATAAAATTCACCTTGAGTCCCCAAATTTGGGGCTTTGCCCTTGTAAATAAATAAATAAATTATAAAAATATATATGAAAGAGACATGATTAAGAAATTAATAATGTATAATAAATCACAATAAACATAAGAAAAAGATACATTATTACATAGTAATAATGTAATAAACAAATATATTAAATGAATTAATATTAATATTAAACATAACTCATTAACCTATTAGATTAGTGAGACTATTATTACATATTCTGATAGAGAAAGTGTATTACCCTAGAGAACCTCAGCCAAAGTATCCTAGAAAGCTTACTGCTTCTATCAATAAAATCAACTTATAAATTACTCCTACTAAGTGCTAAAACATTCTTACTAGGTATAAACATGTGTAATATAAGAGTGTTTTAGTAATTATGGATCATGAAAATACAGAGTAATAACTTAAATAAACTTTGTAATTATCCCTTAAAAGTATTCATAAAATATTATATAACATTTGACATAAATATCACACTGTGTATACTTTTGAATATTGTTAAATTATACAAATACATAATGTGTAAGTTAACCAATATTATAATAGATGAAAAATGGAGGAATTAAACATTGGATAAACTTAAAAATAAACCCAAGAGAGCCTTGTACAGTTAAATAGAAATGAGAAGCTCTTTAATCACGGGAAAAACAATCAGTGCTGACACATTTCCCAGGATAGTTTCTTGTCAGATAAACTGGATGGAGATCTAGAAAAGCGCCCATCCTGTCATTTCAACAATTATTCTCATGTTGCAGAACCTTACGTATGAAATAACCAAATTGAACAGAAAGAGAAATTTGTACTGAAATTTGATTATTTGTTTTTGAACAGTTATTGATCACATGTCTAATACAGGATATAAATTTAAATAAGAGCATCTGAAGCGCCCTGAGATGATTTAATTTGATTATTGAAAGGCTGTACTATTTATTTACAGCCCGTACACGTAATAATTTGATAAATCACATCATGTATTCTACTAAGGATAACTCCTTCCTTGTAGTGTTCCCATAGCTCAAATAACACTTGATATTCCGCAATCAGTGCTCCATAAAGGCCTTTCAGAGGCCCTTTCTTCCCCCTGTATTTCTATTCCCCAGCTGTATCATATTTACAACCAGCATTCCACCAGTCCAGCCTACTAGTGTACTACCAAGTAAATCAGTCCTCAAAGAGACTCTTCTCCTCAACTAATAATCTGTCCAGTCTTAAAGCCCACTTTTCCAACCGCTTCCAAATTTCCATTTTACCTTGAAAAAGCCTCTCCTCCTCCTCTGAAATCATACAGTAAATTTTATTTCATCAGGAGTTGTGGCCCTTTCTTAGCCACTATTTTTACTGGGCACTTGTACACCCTGGCTTGTGCAGGCCGCAGTTTAACAAGGTTACAAAGCTTCTCTGCATTTGAAAAAACAACTTTGGAGGGCACCACAAACATCCCTGCTTGCAGGTCCCTGCAAATTAAATTTATAATCTTTTAATATTAATAAAAAGATTAAAATCGTTAAAAATAATTTATTCCATATTATTTTTGCCTTGAACTTTGTTCAGATAGAAGGATGTTAGTCCTTGTCATCACAGAGTGTGAAAATAAGATAGAGATAAGAATAAGCATACCCAGTAAGATGTTTGTGTTTGTGGACAGGTAATTGATAGATATAGATAATGGAAAGGACAAGAGGAGCACAGGACCAAAAAGAAGAGGAATTAGTGAAAGCAACAAGTGCAATGAGATAGTTGGGTTTCACTTCTCACCAAGTTGAGAAAAGGACAAGATTTTATTTGTGATGAGTTACAGAGATAGATTGAGAGTCTTTAGGGAAGTGAGATAGATGTGTGAGTGAGATAAGACAGGGGGTAGTTTTGTGATAGAAAAAGTAATAATGAAAGGGGAATTGGAAGAATTTGGAGTAGTGTAGGAGAGTCAGTGTGTCAGACATTGAGACAATTGGCCCACATGTCTCCAAAATAATACAAGTCACATAAACCAATGGTTAAGGACTTGTGTTTATAAAAAAGGGGATAAATTGAACCAAGTAAATTATCTTAAATTTACAAGTTCAATTCCCATAAGACTCATAGATTTTTGTATTTGTTTTATATAATATTCATCATTTTAATAAACTAAATAATATTAAGAAATTCCAAATTAAGGAGAGATTACTATCTCTCCATGAATCTACCCTTAAGTATTACAATTTGGTTATGTCTCCTAAAAGGAGACTATTATCTAGAATTACCCCATGTAATACAAACTTTTGAGTTATTACGTTGGGGAACATATTGTGTAATATTTAAATGGCTGAGATTTCCTTCTAAAGGGAATTTCTCACCAGATTATTACCATACAAACCCGCCAACCTTACTACAGTTTTAGTGAGTGGGGTTTTATATAATCCTTTAAACCAACCTTCTCTCTATCCCTTATCTCATTTCCTAGTCACTAAGAACCTTTATTCTAGTGACTAGAAGTCCTCTCCCACTCGCAGGGAGTAGTTGAGGCAATTGCACTGAGCTTTTATAGCCGCGTTCCCTTGTTAAAAACAAGGGTGCCAGCTTCTCCGCTTTTTAGCGTAGAGTAGCTTCTTTCCACTGGTCTTAACAGACTATAGTGTGACCCTAGATACTGGCTGTAAATGCTGTATACAGTATCCCTGCACCTATCTGACATTCAACCCCGCATCACTTAAGAGACAGGGGCTGACACAGTGAGTAAGATGGAAGGAAGCAGTGGAATAATTTTAAGTAGTGGATCGATGCCAAGGATAGATTTTATAAGGTGATGAAAATTGGTGGTTGTGTTAACTGTTCCACAGTTTCAGATGAGAAGTTGCATCGAGTTTAGATGAGAAATGTCATGTTGAGTTTCAACAAAAAGGTAAGTTGAACTTTGTAATGATGAGGATGCATTCAAATTTCAATGGAAAAGAATTGAATGTTCTGCATCTGGTTGAGCCCAATTATTTTTAGCTTGACAGGGATCAATAAAGGGTGTTGATAAACGCACACCAATTTATTTTGGCGTGCAGGTTCCACACGCCATTTTTTTTGGCGTGCGGGGCCTACACGCCAAAAAAAAGGGCGTGTGGAAGCGCACGCCAAACAATTGGCGTGTGGGTCCCACACGCCAAATGTTTTTGGCGTTGTAGGCCCCGCGGGCGTTGATAAACGCACGCCAACGCCAACCCGCACGCCACTTTTTTTTGGCGTGCGGGGCCTACACGCCAAAAAAATTTGCGTGTAGGGTCTACACGCCAATTTTATTTGGCGTGTGAGACCCACACGCCAAAAATGGCGTGTGGTTCCCACACGCCAATTTTTTTGGCGTGTGGGGCCCCGCACGCCAATTTTTTTGGCGTGCGGGTCCCCTCTCCCTCACGTAATCGAATGGGAGGGCCCATTCGATTACGTGAGCGGGCCGGCTGGCGAGGTTATACAACCTCGTCAGCCGGGAGGACTTCCTCCCAGCACGAGGCTGTATAACCTCGTCGGCCGGGAGGACTTCCTCCCGGCCGACGAGGTTATACAACTCGTCGGCCAGGAGGAAGTCCTCCTGGCTGACGAGGCTGTATAGCCTCGTCGGCCGGGAGGACTTCCTCCCGGCCGACGAGGTTATACAACCTCGTCGGCCAGGAGGAAGTCCTCCTGGCTGACGAGGTTGTATAACCTCGTCAGCCGGGAGGACTTCCTCCCGGCTGACGAGGTTATACAACCTCGTCAGCCAGGAGGCAGTCCTCCTGGCCGACGAGGCTGTATAACCTCGTCGGCTAGGGAGGACTTCCTCCTGGCCGACAAGGTTGTATAACCTCGTCAGCCGGGAGGAAGTCCTCCCGGCTGACGAGGTTGGGTGTGAAGTTCACAAACCCATCTACAGGCGGGCAATATCCTCCCAGAGACAGGCGTGCAGCCACACACTCCTGTAAAGTAAAAGGTGTGTGGTTTGCACACCTTTTCCATGTACATAGGTAGAGGCATGCCCCATACCTATATACATAGAAAAGTCATGCCAACTGAACATGTCAGCTATGTGTATGAAACACTGGCTTAATGTCTATAAAAATCCAGGTACTATCACTGTGCTGAAAAGTTATCAGAACAATAATAAATATAATTCTCTCTCTATAGTGTCCAAACTATGCACAGAGGCACTGCCAGCATAATTGCCTAGGATGAAGTCATCCCAGTTAAACTGGGATGCACTCAACCAATTTAAACTTGGTTGAAATAAACTGATGAAATGTAAATCCAAGGGACCCCCCTTGGTTTTATATTTCATTGGTTGAGTTCAACCTACTTTAAATTGGTTGTTTGCATCCTAGTGTAACTGGGATGAACTCAACCTAGGCAATTATGCTGGCAGTGAGGATAACCTAAACTACTTATAATTGTCTATTTGATATACACATTAGTCAATCAGGAGAAGACTAACAGCTAACCATATAGGTTTGACTATCTTTCTGTCTTTTTGAGAGTGTAACAATATAAATTGTTACTAAGCAGCTGGCAAGCACTTGAGCTGATTGGCTACTGTCAGAGGTGGTAGTCTTGCAGCAACTGCTTTATAAGGAATATTCCAAGGTCTAAGATGGGGAGGTTCTAACATGGCTTGATAACTAGTCCAGTAAATAAGGTGGGTTGGATAAAAGGAATAACACTACTTCAAAATTAGGAGGAGAATATTCAGGGTACTTACTAATGTGGTACTGGGTGAATATGCTGAGGATCCAATCCTAGGCCAGGAAATGGCCACCTTTTATATTCTAGAGGTCTTCAGGGGTAGGTTCTAGAATGTTGTTGTATAATCTGCTCTAATGTATTACTATTCAAATGCTTTATGATGCAATGGGAATGGTATTGAATTGAGCACAGTATTGTCTATGTCCCCATGACCTCATGACATGTATGTATAACCAATCACATCTTGGGCCAATTCATTTAGTAGAACAATACTGGGAAATTACCATGCACTTAGGTAATTTCTTTCTTATAAGCATAATTTTATTATTCTTATATTTACGCAAATAAGCTTATTGTCTGTCAGCTTTGATGACAATAATTTCTAATCCATAATTTATACTTTTTTTTCCATTTTCTTCAAGTATCCTTAGTCTATGATAAAGTACTAGAAGGAGTAGGAATTTAGGGGTGGTTTGAGTGAGCTAACCCACTTAATTTTACATTATTATTTGATTAGTATAATAATATCCTATGATATGTTATTATTTACAGTATTAATACAGTATTTGTATTGTGTTTTATAGTATTGTCAGCCACCAAGATATTACATGTAGTATGTAACATGTAATACTTGAAACTGCAAGCTTGAATAATTATAATTATTTTTTATTTTTATTATTATCTTTTATTACATTGACAGTCTTAACAAGAGGGAAATTAGACCTTATCATTTTACCAAATGGTACAATAGTCTAACAGTTAACACTACGGGCAAACAGCTGTCGCTGCGGCCCGCAGCGTCACCCAGACGTTGCATGCCGGTTTTCATTCACATGCAACGTCACCAGCAGCGACAGCTCACTCGCATGCAGCGACAGCACGCCACCCAATGCCATCCCTCACGCATGAAATTTCTATAGAAAATACATACACAGTTATCCAATCAGTCATCAGTCATCTCCAAGATTCCGTCGTCCAAGCAGAGCTCCACTACATATTGTGTTTCCAAAAAACCTTGGACAATTTCAAAAATTCAAAAATTATTTGCACCAAAAAATATGCATACTTGGCTTGTTGAAACATGCGGCACATGCCAGTACAGGCAGACTGTATGGCCCTGTATCCATGCTCCACTGGATTAGTGGCTGTCTGCAATGTGGCTAGCCAGTCTCACCAACTCAGCCCACCGGATTGGAAGACACCTTATCTTCACTCCTCAGTATTTGGTCCGGCAGGCCTTTCAAAAATTTCTTAGTGCACTTGAAAATCCGCTCAAAACAACGGGTTAATCATTCTTATAACAAAAAATGACATCTTTCTATTATAAACCTCTGGCTCTCGGCACTCCCACCACTGGATCTACTAACCTAAGCCTTCCATCCACTGTGGTTTCAAGCGCGTTGCATCCAGCATCCACTGAAGATAGCCGAGAAGACACTCCAATTGGTGACAAACAAGCATTGAATTCTGTTTGTTGCATTGCATTTATAAACAATTATCTATCATTGCTTAACTGATTTGTATGGTGTCAATCACAATCTAGGGAGAACCAATGAAGATCCTCATTAGCTTCAAACTTTTTGTTGCTACCCGGAATAAGAAAAAGGAAAGGGTTTGGATTCCGGTTAACTCTGCGGCCAAGTTCCCATTGAACATATCGATTGGGTTACCACTTTGAACAATTCAACAAGAGGTTGCTTTGGCGTGTGATCACCACTTCCCAAATACACAATCTATTATTGTGGAATCACTCAATAACGCAGCCAAGTCTTTATCCTGGTTTGCAAGTATCCCCGCTGCCCTGATTGGAAGAAAAGTGATAGGATTCTTTGAAGACGGAGGAGGACTACAACGAATGGCTCGATGCCGCATACGACCTTGGCCGAAAGTCTATTTCTTTGATTATCAAGATGGCCAACCCAGCCGAAGCCAAGAAACGTGCCTTGAAGGAGGACCTCCTTGCCAAGCAAGAAGCAAGGGCTGCTGCAGCGGCCAAAGAAGCTGCTTCTAAGAAGCGTAAGGCCACTAATAGCGGGTGGACGATTCCGATGCAAACTCTCAGGGCTCTGATTCTGAGATTGATGCCGATGATTTTGACGACATCAACCTCCACATGAGGAAGATCTATCATGTGCATCCGCTGAACACAATTTACGATTGATCCCGTCCAATATACATTGACCCAACCAACCCCCGCCGATACATTCTGTTGACACATGCCACAGTGCAGTTATGGGAAAGATTTGGTCAGACTTTCTGAGGGTCTGATTGCATGTATTTTTCTTGCTGATGTATTTTTTTTGGATTCCAGATGGATCGGAAGCCTGGGGTGGATCTTCAGTCTGTTAGGCCTGGTGTTATACCGCACGGGGGAGAGTAATGCCCACTCCGATCGTGTAGTTGGGTGGTACCTTTTCTTCCTCCCGAGGCTTTTAGAGGTATGAGCCCAGCACTACGCTTCATGTGTTCGATTCCGATCACTTAATCTTGCCTGTGTCACGTCTCCCCAGCTTGTAACATCTCACTTCACTGGACTGCACCATCCAAACTACTTTCAGACTTACATAAGCATATTATTGAATATTGAATTAGGTATGTGGTTGCCTTAAAATTCCACGGCTTAGGTTGCCCAAATCCCATCATATATATATAGTATAAAACTTCATTAAAGCTCAAGTATTAGGCCATATGACAGTACATGTGAAAGTGACAGTTAACAGGGTCTGTCGAGGGAGTAACACTGTAGATAGTATGTAGATTCACACCAGTCCATCTGATGTCCAATCCAATATCACCTCCGTTGTCAGTGATATTGGCTTGCGGGGGAGTGTTATGGCCTGGTGTTATACCAGCACGGGAGAGTAGATGCCCACTACGATCGTTTAGTTGGGTGGTACTTTTCTTCCTCCCCCGAGCTTTAGACGTCGCCCCCAAGATCACTCAAGTATGCCACATTGAGCACTCCTAAACGCGTTCGATCGGAGCCAAGTGGTGGTGCCGACTCACTTGGCTTATTAAATGGACTCCTTGGGTCTCTCCAAGCAAATGCTGCCTATCAAGGTATGGAGAGCCCTGAAGCCGCCCCACCCTCCTCCCCACCAAGTGAATCGACGATCTCAGCATACCTTGATTTCATTGGGGCCCACAACCAAGACCATGTGCTGGAGATCCTGGTCACAAACGATCTCACCTCGCATAAGCTCTTCAGGTCTTCTGGGCTCGCTCGGAAGGATGTCTTGGACCTCGGATTAAGTCTTGGAACTGTAACAATGTTATTTGATAACACTTACAAGTTTGCCAAACACTTGGCCGGCTAGACAGCCGGCCAAGTTGGAGACCTACTCATAATGCAGTGAGAAAAAAAAACCTTGTTATACTTCCGATTCGGCCGCTGTTCCCTTCCTGCAAAGCCGATCTTCAGTCAAGGATGATTATTTGTCTGCCTGTTGGTCTCCTCTCTGTTGTATATCTCTTCTGCTCTCCTCTGTCAAGTCAATCCGACTTTTATCAATCTCTTTACACATGACCAGCATGATTGCTCAAAATGTAGTCGGTTACTTCCTCTTCTTCTAATCTTTTCTAATCAAATCTGAGTAACTCCCTCGTGAAGTGCAACTACGTGACGGAGAATGCTCACTGAGTCAAGCGTACCAACAGCGCCTGAAGGCTTTGGCAAGGGACGAAGTACAGATGGTACATTTCGATCTCCATCAGCAAGCCAAAGCTGCTGGCCTCGATGGCGTCCAACATCAGTTGAAAAATGATCCGATGATTGGCGGACAGATCGAGCAAATGGGATCTTTTTTGCCCAGCATGTCCCAAAATCGAATTGAAGTGGTGACACGCCAAGATGGAGTCTTCCGAGTGAATTGCTTAGATTGGTGCGGTCATTATCACTCATTTGTAGAGTAGCCCTTAGATTGACCTCCTGTGCTTGCAAACGTCCTGCTCCATGTCTCTTGGTTGATGGTCGAACTGATTAGTTTAAATTGGACCAATGGTTTGTCGTTTACTCCCCCATATCTTCTGTACCCAATCCACCGTCCCTTTGAGGTGACTCTGGACCCAAAAATCAAATTCCATCATTGCTAAAATGCGTACTGTCAAAGTGTTCTTTTAGTTATTCAGGAAATGGTATCTCGAATGGCCGTCGAAGCATTTTTGTCTGCAACACATCCCCATCTGCTCAGGTCCGATTATGTAGTAAGCAATTAATCTCAGTTTATGACTTCTAAACATAATGTAATGGTATTGATTATAGTCATCTTGAGTTGTTTCTTAGTGGAACTGTCATCACACCTTGTGGGCTGATGTGAGTCCACTCTCTCTCCAAAGTGTCTAGTTCGTGCTTCCTAGCTAACGGCTTGGACCATGTGACTAGAATGGACTCTGAACACCAGTTTTACCAGGGGTGGCAAGCAGACTTTTAGTGGTTAGTTCCTCAGCGATTTCAACACTGACTTCTCAGTCGGACTCAATACAGGTATCTTGTCGAATGCATCCAAATCCGTAGGCCGGATGTACAATTCCAACTTTATCGACAAATCGAAACAGGCTCACATTGATCTGATGCTCGTGAGCAGTGAATTTCATAATTTTACATTCCATCGTTCGGAGTAGGTTTGCTAACCCAGTCTTTTTTCAACATAGGGCAATTTGAGTGGTCAGAAGCCAGTTAAAGTGTTTGATTGTCTAAATGATACAATTAAAAGGATGCTGCATGATCGTCGTTTCGACTTCTCGCAGACCATCCCAATATCTCTTTGGGGTTGGAACTTATAACTTGAATGGTCGAGCTCCACCCATGGCCAACAGTGATGAACTTATGGCTTGGCTATGTCCCACTTCAAGTAACATCTGGCATCTCTCTTTTTCTCAATCGGATCCTGCTAATAATTATCTTTGGCCTTTTAGATTTCGAACCTGATATCATGGTCGTCTCCTTCCAAGAAATCGTCAAACTGTCACCTCAACAGATTATGATTACAGATCCTGAGAAAAAGTAGGTTACTTGAATGAATAAGAGGACAGTTAGTCGTCTTCGCGATCCTGCTAACCTCTCGAAAAACCCTCTTCTTTCAATCATAGGACCAGATGGGAGCGAACAATACTGACCTCGCTGGAAAACCGACCCACCAAGAAGTCGAGTTATGCCATTATCCAATCAGATCAACTTGTCGGGGCGGCGTTAATAATCTTAGCTAAAACTGAACTTGTTCCAGCCGTGCGTTCAGTGGAAGCCAAGACAAAAAAGTTAAGACAAATGTGGGCGCTGGTTGATTTTTTGTCGAACGACTGCAAAGAAAGAGATTGACACTGATGACTTAGATAGACTGGATTAAAAGGAATTGCAGGCAACAAAGGGGCCGTTGCTATCCGCTTAGATATCCACGACTCGAGCTTTTGCTTCGTCACTGCCCACTTTGCTGCCGGGTTGTCTAATGTTGATGAGCGGGATCACGATTATGAAACTATTGAAGATGGGCTCAAGTTCTTGAAAGGCAAAACTATTGCTGGTCACGAGTTGAGTGACAACTGTCATTTTGTTGAGATGCACACCACAGCTATCGCTAATCTGTCGCTATAGAAGGAGCCCTACAATGACATCGGTGGCATGTTGTAGCCACAGTGCCGATAATTACTATAGCAGATTTCAGCGGTGATGACCTCAGTAAATGTAGATCGGATCTCCCAGAGAGGGTTTGTAGTATAACTCAGCACCTGAGTTCTTCGGAGGCGCTGCTTCATGGCTGCAAAACAGAGCTCAATTGGGTTGAGCTCTGGGCAATAGGGGGGGAGGTAGATAACACGGATACCTGCATCATCACAGATCTTTCGAACTCGGCGGCCCTTGTGGATCTTCGCATTATCACACACAAGGATGGAATTGGGACCCGGGTATGGGCTCATTCGAGGGATCTAAACAATTATAATGCTTTTTCTAAGTTGTCATTATTCTTTTGGGGAAAATGTAATGGATACTTACAAGATCCCACTTCAAGAAGTGCTCAAACTTCTTGGCATTGAAGGTGTCTTCTCGAACCGTTAGCGCTAGTACACCCAACATCCCAATTGCTGGGAGGATGCTGAGTCGCTCAGCGTTCTGGTGAATGATGTAACGAGCTGAAGGTGATCCGCGAACTGAACGAGAGTAACCGCGGAGTAGGTCGCGATCACATACAGCACTTTCATCTGCATTTCCAAGGAAGCAAAGCATGAGCTGGTCAACCTTAAAATGAAGGAAAAACAAGAATAACTTACTGGTGAAGACAAGAAATTCTGCGGGGTAATAATGCATCTCGTCAATGTATTGGAACTTTTTGAGCAGGCATTTTTTGATGTTAAGTGTTTCCGCCTTTTTGAGAGTTATTGAGAGTTGGTTGACCAGGTTGTCGTGAACTGCTTGAATGCTAAGCAGGACGCCGGTACCATCGTATAGCTTATCGCGGATCTCATCCAAAAAAAGCCCTGGCTCGTCCTTGAGGAGTTGGATCATAAAGCTAGACTCCTCCGAGGAAAGCTTTTTGATGCGGCCTTGCTGCTCATATTCATCCGGATTGCGAATGACTGATTTAGTCTTTTCAAACAGTTCTCGCCAGCGGTTGATAGATTGACGAGATACGGTATAGCCGAGAGTACTGCAAATGTTGTGTAGATTGCTGCCGTTGAGAGACATCCGGACAGCGACGACCTTGATAGCTGGAGGGTAGGAAACAAAAACCATGATTTGGGTTGTTTCAACAAGAAAAAAATGGTTGTTTCCGTTGAATCTGACCCAAATTGATCTATTCCTCATTGCTCAAACAGCACTCTTGTACAGATTGTGTGGCACAATTCAGTGCATGGGAACCAGAAAATACTGTGACACATGTGCCACACCACAAAGCCACATTTTGGCCATAAATCCATAACTGGTAAATAAAATTTCAAAAATGCGGTCCAAGGTTTTTGAGAAACACAATATGTACATACATAAACAAATGTGTCATCAAACATCTCATTGCGCCTCATCATACATACACAGAACAACTCTCAAGACCTACTCAACCTTGCAACTCCTGAGTATGCATATTTCAAGAACCACAGTAGTCCCTCCCCCCCGGTTCCCTGTCCGTCTCACATCTCTGTATCCCTTCCTCACTGCATCTAACCTTTTGTAGCCTTTAACTTTCCCAACTCCAAACTCACTAAAAACTTATCATGGATCCTTCTCTCAACGCCTGGGCCGCTTCAACCTCCGTTCCTGCGACTCATAGCCCAACCCAAAGCGCCTCGCGCAAGGACCGCAAGGACCAAGAAGCCATGATTGAGAAGCTTGCCAAAGAAATAGAAGATCTCAAAGCAAGTATGAAACCAAAGAATCCTGCCCCAGCCGGCAAAGGCAAGAATTCCACCGTGAAATCTGCGCCTCGCCACACCCAAAATGCCAACTCATCCTCAAGCTCTGCTCCGAAAAAGAAGGCCCCCCTACAAACGACCCCGCTTAGAAACCAACGAGCCACTTCGGCCCCGCCCGAAGTCATGATAAAGCAGGCGACTCCAAAACCCCGCAAGCCAGCTACCGTGGCAGCCGTTGCAAAACCATCCCCAAAGCGACATCCCCAGCAACTGCAGACAGGTGACTTTCCTCCAGCCTTCGGACCAACCAAGGTACATTTTTTTCTCTTTATCACACACCCCATCAACATTTACTAATTTTTTTTATAGACTGCATTGTATGTTCATATAAAGATCCTCTGGGGCCTCTTGAAGCAAGACGCTGTTCCAAAGCCCCCCGACTTGAGCAGACTTGAAGAATTCTACGGCCGCTTTAGACGAACCGAGCAACTTGAAGAAGCCGTCCGGTCTGGCTCCTCCAACAGAAATCATCAAGTCCTATCCTTCAGGGACGTTAAGGGTGGCCGCATCAAATACGGTAGATCTGTGATACACCTTGGAAGTAACTTCATTCGCTACGCCAAAGGACTCTTGGCTTCATTAGGCTTAACCATCTGGTGCCCCAATTTGGACGAAGACTCAAACTCCCTCTACAATTCAGCGCATCGGATTGCTGCTCTGACCACTTTCACAGAGCTCGCCACCACTCCAGCCTACGCTTACCTCAAGGTGGATCCGCAGATGGCCCAAGATATGTCCCTACTCATACCAGCCTACAACCACTTTGTCCACTACCTCCAAGTTGAAAGATATAAAAAAGAGATAAAAGAGGAAGGTAAGGCTGCTCAAGAAGTCGTGAAAAAAAGATTCAGCAAGAATCGTGAAAGGGTGAATACTTTTTTTTCTCTATTCTCTCGGATTAATTGATTGCTGATTTTTTTTTGACTTCACTTAGTTGAGGGATGAACGACGGGACTTCGCAATTGTGAATAAGTTTCCACAGCGTTATCGAGCTGTATTGGAACAGATTGCGGCCCACAGTGACGACGAGGAAGTCCCAGGGAAAGGGTTTTACAAGATCAAGACCTTGCCCTACCGCTCTAAAAATGCCAATTGCTTCTTCCGCCGATTAGATGTTGTGATGATGAAGGCGGCAGAGCAAGACCCTTTATCCAAATCAAGCCGACGTCGCGTTCGTAGATTACCAAAGGACCCAGTGATTTCCATGTTCAAGACTGCGCCAAAGGGGCTCCCAATCGATTTCTATGATCCCAACTGGTACCACAATCTTGTCCCTGCCCAGCAACACTCCATTCCAAACAGGACCGCTCTTGCTTTCCTTCCCAATGCAAACAAGTCCTTACTCCCAAAAGCTGAAAGACACCCAGACGAGAAATTGGCGGACTCGACATTCACCAGGAAATATTGGGAAATCGTGGTTGAACCTTATGGCCTTCTGGACAATTCATCTGACAAAGAGGCTGGCGTGAACAACGAGCCAAACAACGATGATGAAGAAGGCAAGGGCATTGATTTGACTCAGCCAAGCCCTGATGTTTCGGATTCCGAAGATGAGTACCACGTTGAGGGCGATGCCGGTGACCTATACGATGACGAAGAGGATGACCAACATTCTTCCGAACATGGCGAAGAGGGGCAGGGCAGCAATGAATCTGACGACGATGAGTATGAAGACGATGAAGATGATGATGATTACAATGAGGCTAATGATGGCATGGCTGGCAATGGTGATCACCAAATGATTGATATTCCAGAGGGCGAAGAGGAATGGTGATTGTCTTGCATTCCACCCAACAAGGCGCTATAACATCGTGTCTTTTTTCCCTTCATCGTCAAGTCGCAACACCTCACAGATTGATTGTATACACTGCCACAACTCTTTTGTTTGCGTGCTCTATTTCCTAGCTATCAGAACAGTATGACAGTCTCTTGATTCCAAATGCTACAAAACACAGTTGATTACTATGTATTTTTCCTCTCTTATATATTCTTTCTACAATTCCCAATGTCATTGATGTCTTCACTTCTTGGAAATGCAAACACCGGTATGAAACTACCTTTCTTGTCATTAATGCAAGTGATTCAGGGGACCCAACAATTTATGAGAATCTCTTGAATAAGCTGTGCGATTCAAATTGCTCGAGTGAGAGTGCAAGGGAAAAACACAATGAAGTTACTGTGGTTTTTTCTCATGTGTGCAAGTGATGCTTGGAAACCAACTTCGGGTTATGGGGCTCATGAAAAAGGGGTGAATGAAATTGCAGGGGAAATGGGGGAAAGTAAGGTGTACAATGTTGTCGGAGAGGGAACACATGAAGGAAAAAAAGAAAGAGAAAAAAAGGGATTGATTGAGGGGATTGAGAGGAAAGTGCAGAAAGAAGATCTCAGGAGGCACCAGATATGTTGAGATGTGCATCGTATCCACGGGGAATGAGCGCTATGCCGTTTTCTTTGATGGAGAATGTATCATTTTCTAACCGTCGGTATGCCGCCAGTGAGACAACTTGAGACGGGACAATCAATTCTTCATCATCTTCAACCCGCCCCACGACCATACCAAATAAGAAAAGTAAATACCGAAATGGGCGAGTTGGAATTGCTGTAGCTACCTTTGGGTATTGGTTTGTAATAGGTGACATCAGTAAAAAATGATCCACCTGACCGAACCTATTTTTGTACTGATAACACTGCCGGACCAGTCCAGACGTCATTCGCCCCGCCACCATACCAACAATACAATTACGAGGGGGAATTGACCCCACAATCACCTCATTGCAGCTGATTGATTGTACCGGTTTGACTAGTCCAGATAGGAGCCAGCATCCTTGAGGTATGGGGAACATTGAGCGATTGACCACAAGCCTATCTTGACTCGAGATGAAGTTGAAGAGCAACACATATCTTGTTGATGTTAGCCTTATCAAATTCATATTGGGGGGGCTATCTGTGTCCACCTCGTCTTCCAATTGCACCAACTGAGTATAATCTGGATGAACCATCATGTGTTGTAGTCGACATCCACGAGTCATCATGGTTGCGTGCATTTCATCTACAGAAGACCAGAGTAGCAATCAGCATTGGTCAGGAGGAGACTAATGATAATGGGACTCACCGATCTTGTTATTTGTATTTATTTTCTGTAAGAAACCTATGAGACGCTCGCCAGGGAACTCAGCAATACCAGACAAAGGCCCCCAAGCAGCCATTTGTTGGGAAATGTGCAGAGAGTAGTGATGATTGGGTTGGACTTTGACATCTTGAAATAGCACACCGACTGAAGCACAGTACTTCTTGTAATGCATCTCAAATTGTTTGAGGTTGCCTTGCTTGAATTTTCGGGCAAATACCACATGGGTACACGCAACAAGGTGAGCCGTATTTGCCAGAAACTGGTACCGATTTGAGCTGAGGTCAAGTGTTCCTACCTCATTGACGTACATTTCACAAAGGACAATTGGAATGATAAAAACAAAAAGTGAATGCCATTGAGAAGCACTCAATTTACCGTGCTTTACGTCCCCAAGATTTGGGGGCAAGCGTGGAACCCCAGGAGGCAGTATTACATCCTTATGAGAGTGCGAAATTGTTCCACGTCGTCTTCGGAAAAGAAACTGCCACCCATGCCCCCGTCAAGTAAGATATCTTCATCTTCTTCGTCAGAATCAGAATAATTGGATAGATCTTCTTTGTCGATATCGTCAATATCCATACCCGAGTTGGTTGCTGTCCTCTGTCGTTTGTTAGATCCAGCTCCTGATCTCGGGTTGCTTTGACATCTTCTCTTGGATTTGTGCAATGGGGCCGGTCCAAATCTCCATCAATAGCAAAAGTGGCCCTGCAACACGCCTTCAAGCCAGTTGTGCATGACTCCTAAGACTAGGTGGCGACTAGGGTCCCAATATGCAAGTCGATTCAGTTCTGACCATCGGACACCAGTTTCTTTCAAAATTTTGTCTTGCGCAGCTTCTGATTTGGCCTTCTTTGACTTTTGCGCGGCAGAGATTGTTTCGACTTTCTCTCGTCTTCTGGATAGTTTTAAATCTGGGATATTTGCTTGTTCGGCGTGACAGAACGAGCAGAATTTGGTTGCTGAGTGAGAAGCGTAACCTAGAACCTTCTTGGTTGCAAGAACATCGCCATAGACACACAATAGTTTAACTTGGACAAACCGACCAGATGGAAATTGGTAGGTTGAGATGAGACTACCGGCGTCGAGTTGGATTAATTCATCCACAATCGGGATCAAGAGATGATTGAATGCCTGCGGATCAGGCGAGTAGGGTCCAGGGGTGATTCCAGCAATACACATATGGGAAAGCTTGTTGCGGATGGTTGGCGGCAGATTGAGACAAGAAAGTGCAAGGACCCCGGTTGACTGTATCTTGCCGCTGATCTTGTTTCCACGAGGGTTGAACCAATCAACAAACAAAGACAATCCTAGCTTCAGCACGTTCAGTTGATTCTTCCATTTTGTGTTCTTGAAAACCTCGCCATGTTGTATATCGGAAAAGTAGCTTTGATTGCGGAGCTCTTGATTAGTTTTAATCCAGTCGTCCATTTCCTTCTTGGTATCTGGCATTGATAGAAGCCAAGTAATCCACTTCAAGATGCTTTGAGAAAGAAAGGTACATCGAGGTGTTCCGACAATACTAGGTGGAATTTTGGGTGGTTTGGAATAATATGCAAGATCACCAACGTCTTTATGGCCTCGGTAGATCTTCTTGTTGACAAAGAGTTCTTCATCACACATATCCGAGTTGGTGAATCGTTTGTAATTGCAACGCCAAGGGGTAGTTGGATGCATATCGAACAACTGAAAACATTCTTGACAGCAGATTTTTTCAGTAAATTCAGCATCTAACTTGGCTCTTTGAATCAGTGTTTCGAGGATCGCGCAGTAGGACAAGGTCTACGGATGAAGTTTTCGCAAGTCAGAGAATGTTGGTGATCATTTGAATGGCGGTCGTACATTTTTCTCGGCTCATGTTGCAGAATAGATGGAGCCATGTTACAAAAAGGACAACATAGAATAGAAATTGAACACAAATCAGAAAAGTGAATCAAAATTTGAAATTGGAGGGTTGTGAAAACAGTAAAACTTACGGCCAAGAGAATTGTTTCCCTCAATAATAGATGACTTTTCACTTTCTGCTTCGGATGGGGGTGAGCTTGATGAATCGGATGAGGCTTCCTGTGAAATAATCGGTTCTGCCCGTAAAAGATCATCGAGGCGATGTTTGGCAACGTTTCGGGAGGACAAATAGCAACCAGGTCTTCGCTGTCCGTCTTCGCCATGTATGTGATACGCCATGCAGATGGAGCATTTACAAATCTCCATAATGGTTTTCGAGGGGCGGTTCAATCCAATCAGGCCGTAGGTGATGATTTGGAAGTGGTATGGTGCTGGAGGGGCAACGGTGTGTGGATCCTTGTCTACTGGGGGGCAACTGTCGCTGCAGCGGGAGCAACTGTCGTTGCAGACTGGGGTTTCACAGGTCGCGCGAGTGGAACTTTGATTCTGAAACGTCAGGTGACGCTGCGGGCCGCAGCAACAGCTGTTTGCCCGTAGTGTAAATACTGGCTCAGTAATAACTGTTATAAACATAAGCACCTGAGTTCAAGCCACACTCATGACCACATTCAATGAAAATCATTCATTTGAATTGAATCTATTTTTTACCAAAATTGAGTTATAATTTAATTAATGAAAATCTTTGGAAAATTAATTTTCAAACATGCAATAAATGGATAAAGAACCATTTACTGGCATAGTTTTCTTCTTGAAAATCCTGGAAGATCCAAAATTAACACATGGTAATCTATAGTATAAAATTACACATAAATCAAGGTAAATCTTTATGTAAAATATATTAATTATGCAATAATAACTTATAAATTAATTCCCACCTGTTTAACTCTCCAGAGAAAGCGCTTTTCCAAGCACTAACCCCAAAGGAAGTTATAAGTACATGTAATTAATAATTATTTAGTTCAATTAAGTAAAATAAACATTAAATTATTTTAATTAATGTGAAATAACTATGGCATCATTTTAATTAAAAATGACACCATGTTTCACTTCTTACCACAAACAGGCTGATCAGATTCACCTACCAACATTACCCCAATCCCCACTGTCAAATAAATTGCAGAGGGATTAATCCAAAAATATTTATTATTTAAGGAGGAGGTTTCTTCACCAAATTGAAGAGATCCTCCCCCCATCAGTTTTAACCATACATTAGATAAATTATTATAAGCTACAAAGGCGCTCACCTTCTCCTATAAGCTTGGAGGACTGGCCTTATTTTACTTATAACTATCTTAAATAGTTAAAACTCCTCAAATATGTCCCAATTAAATTAAAACCCTTAATTTAATTGGAAGAACCGTGTTACAGTCTGGTTAGCCCTTCTGAGGATGTAAACTCCCATAAAAGAAGTCTGGCAGCAGGGTAGTAACCTGTTTATTCTCATAATTAGTGTTCTAAACAAACACCAAAGTAATATTGATACAGTTATATCTTTTTATTACACTTTTTACAGTGTAAGACCTATTTATTCCTTACTGTACACGCCACAATAAGTGGAGTAGAGTCCAGTTTGTTGACAAGTATAGTCAGTTTTTAGGATACTCTAGAGTATCTCTAGGGCTGACAATAACATCCCGTGTGGCTGTTGCCAATGGGTCATTGCCTTCAAGGCAAGACATTTCAGAGCATTACCACTTAGTGAAAGTGAAAAAGAAATACCTTCTACCCAGATGGCTGCAATTTGGTCCCCTGTTGGGGGGTTATAACCTCTTTGGTCCACATTTGTTGCCATTTCTGTAAGCCTTATTGAGTGGTTTGGAATGGTCTCAAGTTCATAAACTGGAATATGAGAGGATTAAACCAGTGAAGGATTGCTGGGATCCTTACCATGAGATCTAGGAGAAGATGTTGACAATGAGTATGACAATCTTCAAACACATTTCCATTATTGTATGTGTAGATCTGCAAGGATATTGGGACTTCTTGAGAAATTGGGATCAAGCTGCCAATGTTGTGGTGAATTGTCCCCTTCACCTTGAAAGTATACCTTGGCCTTGTTTGTTCAAAGCATCCCTTTTAGCATAATTTATAACAAGTGAATTAAATGCAAAATTGCTATTTATCAAATGTCTGGAACTTATTGGTTGATTTCCTTGAGGCGAGTGTTCTTGAGTTGAACCTTTGAAAAGCTGGAGTAAATCTGATGGAGGGGGTGGTTTATTTATGTTGATCCTCCCAGAGCGGCAGCAGAGGGCATTGGTCTTGCCTTGAAATAGGATGGCCTGGCATAATGGACATTGCCTCTCTCTTCTCAGTGTGTGTATGCAACTGGCCTGAAAAAATTCATCTGGGGAATGTTGTCAGCTACATTGTTTTCATTTTCATTCATTACAAGATGGTCATCCAAAACAGCACCTGGAGATTTTCAAATCCAATTTGCAACAAATTATGATCAAGATGATTTAA